>JAAAKQ030059033.1:17599-34836 GCA_010016005.3 Zanna intricata
ATATATATATGTATATTATTATTTATTTAAAAATAATTAAACCTTTTTGACTTTGAGCGAATACTGCTGCAGTATGCTTTGAACATTAAAATTAATTCCGGTTTCATTACTTCAACACTAGTTATAATTTAAAAATCTTTATGTATTTTAATAGTAAGAAATTTTCATAATTCATCTCTAGACTAAATTTTGATAAATTTTTTAACATAACTTTACAATCCCTTTTATCTGTAAATAATTTTTATGCAAAACTATATGTATCTAAGAATAATTTTGATTGGATTTAATTTAATTTCAACAAAAATTTATATTCTTAAAATAATTACACTCTTTTAAATAATTTATAATAATTATTAATAATTCCATCTGTCTGAGAATTAAAATTAATCTGTTACAAAGTCTGTGCACACATAGCTATACTTTTATATTGCCCTCTGTGGAGCCGTATTCCGTCCCTTCTGGGGATGGGCTATGATGAAGAAGCACGGGGACTCCCCTACCCCCTGGTTCTTTGGACGCAAGAATTGAACGGGAATGACTGTCCGATGGGATATGGAGAAGGGCTGTTGATGTAGACGAACAACCGTGAAGAGAGTTAATCGGCAGGAAGATCAATCTACCCCGAGACTGAGTTATGCTTAGTTGTGGGTCCGGTCTAGGGACGGGGAAGAGCGGCAATGAAGAGAAAAAAGAAAAGGTATACTTTTATAACTTAGGAAATAAGTTATTCTCATTTTTATTGTTTCACCATAACATACACAACCCACTCAATTGCAGGTTGGCTAGCCGGTAGATGTGAAATTTAAGAAGATAATATGATGAAACTAACATTAAACCTTCTGATGAAAGTTCATCTTAAAAATTTTGTTATTTGTACATAAATATGTCAAGAAGCATATAATCCAATTGCGAGAATTTGTTTTTTTTTTTGAAATTCCAGAAAGAAGATTAGGAAAGAGGTAAATAAAATTTACAACGTTTTTAGAACCTAAGTATTTGGTACATTTTAATGTAGGCTCAATCGTATGTTCTCTCCTCTAATGAATTAAATGACAGTAAACATTAATATATATTTAGCTTATTAACATCTAATTAAAGAAGACTAATTTTTTAATCAGATAAACCATACAGTGGATAACCACGAAACTGGTTTTCGTTTCCGTACTCAGTAATTTTTACATATGTTACAATAGAATATGAAGTTAAAAGTTATTTACGATAAAAGTAACAACTGTATAAACATTAAGATATTAACGTTTAATAATGTATAAAATCAGAAAAAGAATATTTTCTTAAAACCTAAACATGAAAAAGAAATGAAGAAATTTAAAACAAAAATAATAATTTTACAAAATTTGTTATCGAAAAACATTCATAGGAATGAATATTATAATAAATCCTGTATTAATATTCCTTCCTATCATTTTCATTGACTGATGGCCCAAAGAATCAGTTGTTTTCTAGTCCTATATTTTTATTCAGTTTTAGTACTTTTTTTTTCTTTTTATATAAACCCCCACGGCACCTGATTCGCCGTTAGGCATTCCTCAGTCGTCGCGGAGTGTCGTGGCAGCAGTCATCCTGTCTTAGCCTCCATCTGAGGCTGTCCCATCGAGGTCCTCCGAGCTTCTTCGGAGCCTGCTAACTTCCGCCGCTGCTGGAATGCCGATACGTCCCTTCATTGGGAGGCTACCCTTCCCGTCACTAACCTATAAGTTTCACTGGTGTATTTCACACCTCCTTCACTTTCCGAGTCCCTCACATAACTCGAGAGTCCCTCGTATCATCATCGGGGAGTTTCAACCCATTCACTTTTGCGTGTGAATGGACCAGAACACCCTAGACAGAAGGGCTACCTCCATGGGCCTAAACATCGCCACGTTTTGACCCCAGGTGTTCAGTATTTTAGCACACAAATTACACAAGAACTAATATACTAATAGATCCTGTGCTCCGGTGTATCCCCTTGATCACAGTATTCACACTCCGGGGCCTCTCTCTTCCCGAATCTAGTACTCAACTTAGAACTTTCTTCCAGTATGACGAGAAATTTTTAAAGTTATCTGAAAGTTAATTTATAACAGAAAATATTATTAAGTTTATTTATTAAATTTACACAATAGACCGTAATACTACATCATACATGTTACACGATGGTATCAAACTTAGATAATTTCTGAAGCCTGAATTCCAAATTAAAGTAGAACGATGCAACATGAATGGGATTTTAACATTATTGTTATTTAGAGATAGTCGACATTACAACCAACACCCTAACATAACTGTAGGTCTATTGAAAGAATCAAATGTTATTTTCGATAAAAGTTTTCCAATTTTTTCCCCTTTTTTTTGTAATAACTTTTTTCAATTAAATCTGTTTTTATACATTTTTCTTTTGAAACTATACATCCTGAATTCCCATAACCACTCACATACCACCGCTTGATATATTTGTTTTATAACGTCATTCAAATAAAATCGACTACTGAGTATAATGAATCATAAACTGCACCAGATGTGGATGCCGTCTGGTACGGTATGTTTCCGACAGAAAACCGATATCATTCACTCTTGACATGTACGGATAACTGACTGTATTATTTGAACCAACCGTGAGGTCAGGAATGCTACGTTTACTGTAATGAGCGGTGATATCTCTTTTTGGTTAATTATCTCTGTACTTTTAACATACTCGTATATTCTAAGTAGATTGGTTTTAGTGTAAAATCATTATATGTCACATTAAATAAAATCTTTATATATGAATACCCCGTTATGGAATGCAATATAATAACTAATTAACAATTACCTATTAATAAAAATAAATAATTAATAAATATCTGTAACTACTTAATTTAATTATTCAGCCATGTAAGCTGAATAATACTATTTCGCGCTGAGTAGTACTATATCAGGGATAGTTGAAAGCAACGTTTTAAATGTAATTATATTATTATGAAACTGCTACAAATCTCAATTATCACACTAGTTGGTCTTCAACCTGTTACTGATGAAAAAATAATTACATTTTGCCATAAATCATAAACAATTTAATTTACTAGTTAACTAATAAATAAATTCAACTAAATATATATATATATATATATATATATATATATATATATGTGTGTGTGTGTGTGTGTGAGTATACGTAACACCTGTGTTCATAGCCTGCATGTTTCTAAATTAGTGTTGTATTTAACAAGCATATAACAACTGGTCATTGATAAATCTAACCATACAGCTGCCGTTATTTTGTTAATCTACATTCTCTATTTTACAGGATAAAAATCCTGCATTGCAGGGAAAAAAAACAACGCATAAACTCTAAAACGCAACGTACAGTTACTTTCAAAAAAAGTTAAGTTTTTATACCGATTAATTTATGTCACTTTTTTAATTAGAGAAATAAAAATTAATAAAAAATTGGTTGAGCATTATAAATTTGGGAGCAAAATCTCTTAATTTTTGTTAATTTCATGATTTCCTAAAACAATTATGTTAAAATTTGTCCATTTTTAACGAAATATATCAACAAAATAATAATAATAAAAAAAAAAGAAAACAAAATATAACAACAAAATAAACAAATGTAATAATAATTTTCTTAAAATATTATCTAGACAATTGAATGTCTTTAATAAATTTTCAGCATTTCATCATATACTCGGTTTTTAAATAAATATGAGATATAAAATGCACTTCCTGATCGATTTTAATGCTTTTTCTGAGAACATCAAGAGCAAAACTGCACATGATTTGCAATCTATTATATATACACAATATACAAAACTTAAACAGAATATTTACAAAAATAACTAAGTTAAATAATAATTTGATTTAATTAAACATAGCATAATTACGGTATTTAAAATATAATAATAATTAGACGAACAAAAAATAAGTTTGAACAAAAACTACATTAGTAAGCTTTTAGTCTTAAAGACTGAATACATGCACAGCAATTCGTTAAGCTTAATAATGATTATCAACAAACATTCATTTTTTTTTAAAGGACTTATTACTGCAGTTAAGAAAAAGTAAAAGATTCTAGATGTTTGTGGATTTTGAGATTTTTTGTACACTTTTGGTTCTGTAGATTGCAATCAAACAACTTTCTTTTTTTTTTTAATTTTTCAAAAATTCGAAAATGTTTTTTTAATTGACTGATTTTACTAGGCGTTACAACAGTTATAAATACAAAATTTTATCATTCTACGGTTAATCGTTTTTTGGTTATGCGAGATACAAACGTTACGCCGAAACTAGTCAAAATGGATTCAAGAATTGTCAAAATGGATATTCCCGTTGAAATCTGGAAACTGAAATTTTTCGCGTAAGAAAGTAAAAATTGGAAGTTAAAGAAGAAATATTATGACATTTATTCTTTCTTCTTTACTGTAATCATTCAACAAATCGGATTATATCTAATTTACTTAAACACGAAATTATGGGTTAAAGCAGGGGTTCATCTTTGTTTGGTACAAAGAGAGAAGAAAAGTACAATAATATAGAAATAATAAATTTATAATTTTTACCTAGAAGTGCAGTTCTGTAGAGAGTAGCTGTCTAAATCACTTGTCAATAGAGTATTCAGAGGAATTTTTTCTATCTATAGAACTTTTTTTTAGATTAATTTAACATATTTTTTTTTAAATTCGTTTCTCTGTCTTTTTAAATGATAAAGAAAATATTTTTTTTCTCATATTTGTTTGTCTCAAACCCTGTTTGTGATATTGTGGATGTTAATTTCTGATTATCGCAAAGTGCAGTATAAAAAAAAAAATGATTTACACTAACTTATATTTCGGCTAAGTTAATGTAATACATAACTAAACCTTATTTCTCTGGCAAAAATATGTAAATATTTGTATCCGCATAAAATAGCTCCCATATTTGGTAAACGGTAAAGGATAAATTGCGAATATATTTATTGACTAAAAGTTAATATTTTGTTATTTATCAAATATTTTTTATAACCTAATCTGTACAAAAAATTAAATTTTTATGCTTTATTTTTATCACATTCATCATTAAATTTTTATTAATACTTTTTTTAGCATTAAGATTAAATTGTTAACGAGTTTTTTTTATAAAGAAATCCCAAATTAAACACTGGAACATTATATAAACTATAAAAAAATCAAGCGTTCTGGATTGCTCCCATACGATCCAGCCAATGCTTATAGAATATAATGAAGTACTATTCTACTTGCTTATACAGAAATTGTTTGGTTGTTTTCCTGGTTGATCGATATGACAGTAGGGATTAATAAATCATGAAAACCAGTGCTTCTAAAAACTGGCATCTCATATAAAACCTTGCCGGAAATTATAGTACAAATGTTCTGTTTAAATGATAGTTTGAATAAGCCTTTAATACCAATAAGGGATTGCAATTCCTCCTACAGTTATGATTATTACCCTATTTCGTTCAAAATTATTTTGATCAGAAAGTGTAGCGAATTAAAGAAGTTTGATCCTATATTATGTTATTCATCCTATGGGAATATAAATTGCGATTGAAAAGGGTTAATGTAATATTATTTTTAATGATTTTTTTTTTTTAGATAAAAACATTTCAATCATATCATTTCATAATAATTTTTTTTTTGTTGCTTTTCGAACTTTTAAATGAAAATTTCTAACAAGTGTCTACAATTCCCTAGAAAATTTTCCTCTTTAGTAGGTTTTTATCTCCACTAGCGTGTACAATCACTACCGATTTCTTTCAACCGATTTTCCTTAACAGTCGATTTAGTTTTTCTTCTAGTGTACGGAAATTATCGATTATGCTGTTACGCTTGAAAGAAAGTAGTAGGGTGATCAAAATAAAAAGATAAATGGTGTTTCAGTGAATCATCTTGGAAAAATCACATGATTAAATTGTATCATTAAATCAATCGCATACCTCTTGCAAAGGTCCTTCTATAAATATAAAATGATTCTTCTATTACATTACTATTATTATTACTCCAGAATATATATTGGCTCCTCTAAAATCTCTTATATCCAGAATATTGAGTTCTGTTTTATGATGTTCCAATTAGCTTTCTTGGGATAATGAGTTCTGAGGAATTGGAAAAATTTCGTTTATTGCAGAAATCTTACTCTGATCTTCAATATACAGTTCAAAGAAAGAGTTTATACGAAACACGATCACAAAATGTTTTAATTCCAAGATGGGATTAGTTGAACTTTTTTAACTTCCATGAGATAGAGTTGTTTAACTCATACGGTAAGGCTTTGCTTGAGTATCGTGTACCTAACTTTTGAAATGAACTCCCGCAAGAATTAAGAAACATACATAACCCATGTAAAGCTAAGCAAATACTGAAAATTCATTTTCTGAATGTATGTTCACAGATTTGGTGAACATAATTTGTTATATTGTAGTTTAGATCGTGATAGATTCTGCTAGATTGTTTTTTTCTGTGGCTAATATGTTATCTACTTTACATTTAAATTAGTATGCACTTAAAAATTTCATTTAAAACATGTATCATGAAATTTTATATATATTCACTTAACACAGATATTAACATTTGAGGGTGGAATTTTGAACCCTGTTAATTTGTTTTTGAATCTTGTGTGTTACGATTCTTCAGACTTTCAATGTAATTTATTTTTTATTAAATTTCGTTATTATATATATATATATATATTCTAAATTGTTCTTTTCTTTAATATATTTTATTATTTTTATTTCATTTTATTGTTATTATAATTATTTTTTATTTATTTTTTTGTAATGTTCTGTCTAGTCATAAGTGTAATGGGGCTGATCCGAGTTGGATTTAACTTAACATTTTAGATTTTCAGTTTCTTGATTTAGTTTTCTTTTTCTTTGATATTATAGTATTAAAATTATTTGTATTATCATTTTCGTGATTGTTGTTCATGTGCTTATCGATAAATTTTTTCATTTTTATTATTGATATGTACATTAATGAATGCATTCTAAATTTTGTTAACTCCTTCAATTAACTAGAAGGATGTAATACTGACATTTGTGCTTTTGTTTTAATTGTAAATATTTTAATAAATAAATAAATAATAATTATTATTATTATTATTTGATTATTAATAATAATAATAATTATTATTATTTGAAAAATAAAAATCTTTATTAAATTATTAAATAAACTTTGAAACAGATAGAATGTTAACTGCATTAGATAATAACTATTACAACCACTCGTACGTAATCCCAACGTACATATTTAATTAACGAACTTTACGTGTTTCACGTTAAGTAAACGATAACACCACAGTTAAAAATGCCAGGCGTGAAGTAAAAAGCAACCCAATAATGAAAATTAAGAGGTGTTATTTAATGAAATTTAAATAATTGTTTAGTAGTTTACTGTTTAAAGCTATTGTGAGAGAATTATTTAGTAGTCCATTCTTTAACTCTTTTATGTTTAACGATATTAACCCATAACAGCTGATCTATTAAAAAAAATGAACTTAATTTTACAATAATGTTAAAAATTATGTGAAATTACTTTTTAAACGATTGTTGTTCTACCTAGCATATTTGTAAAATGGTAAACAGTTTTAATAGTTTTCAAGACATAATTTAATGTAAACTAGAGATGAATACAATAAAAAGTTCCTATATTTTGCTATATTGTGTTTGAACAACAAAAAAAATCATCGAAAAATTAATGTCACTATCTTATTTTACTAGTAAAATCTCACATAAAAATGACGTGTCTTATGATTTCTTGTATAAAAAATAAATTTTGATTGAAGGCAAGTCCCAACATAGTGGACAGAATTTGAAAACTTTCTTTGAAACAGTATATTTCTAGCTGTCTTGTACATGTATTTATCTTATAGTTCTACCAATTCTGTAATATGAATTTGTTTCCAGTCTTTTATAATTCTCTAGCCCACCGCGGGCAGGTCTAGTGGTTAACACGACATCGGAAATCAACTGATTTCGAAGTCGAGAGTTCTAAGGTTCAAATTCTAGTAAAGGTAGTTACTTTTACGGATTTGAATACTAGATCGTGAATACCGGTGTTCATTGGTGGCTGGGTTTCAATTAATCACACTTCTCAGAAGTGGTCGACCTGAGATTGTACAAGACTACACTTCATAAACATTCATACATATCATCCTCATTTATCCTCTAAAGTAATACCTTACGGTAGTTCCGGAGACTACTAAAAACATAAAGAGAGCGTTTTATAATTCTCTGCATATGAATCGTATCACATTTCCTTTTTATAAAAAAAATTATATATATCTTTGAATAAAATATTTTATTTATTTTTAGTAACAAAAACCTAACCTCCAGTTAAAATCATAATTATAAATGGTTTTTTTAGTATAAAAAAATCTAAACATAATCGGATCCGAACCCAAATCTTTTGATTAAAGACAAATATCCTGACTCAGAAATCAGGAAGTATGTATATATATATATAATATGTTTATTTAGACTTTTTTGAATGCTATTGAACTATTGTACTGAATCCCTTTATGGTTAAGCTGGCATTCTTCTTCCAACACAGGAGCGTTACACTGAATCCTAGTTGTGTTGAAAATGATTTCCAGGATTAATTCCGATAAAAGAAATGTAAAACATATCTTCTGTTTTTATGATCTCAGACGTTTCTAAACGTTTTAAAGCTGCGTGAGTCAGTACGTTAAATTTTTAACACAAAACTGGCCCAAAAGTTTCTAAAATTACCTTCGTTTACCAAATATCAAAAGACTGATAATTGATTAATTGGAAATCTGGAAGAAAATTTTAGACATTACAAAAAAAAAAAAATACTTTCGTATTTTTTTTTTTACTTTACTTTTTTTTTGTAAATCTAAATCATTACCTTGATGTATTTAGTAAAAATACCATGTTTAATATTCATATGTTGTTCCTGAACATAGAAGACATTGTAATCTAAGTTTATTGTCTTCTAGTTTATTGTCTAAATTTTATTATTTTAAAATAGATCTCCTGCTGAGTCGCCGAGTGTCCCTGTTTCGAACACTTCCTGCCCCCTGGCGTGAACACGTACACACACACACACACACACGCATACCCAGACATAAAAAAGATGTGGATGTGTGATGAGAGAGAGTGAATGGCAGAATAGGTGTGTGAGTGAGCGGGATGTTTTTAAATAGAAGTATAAAACCAGAAGAAAAGAAGAAGTACAAGTAGAAGAGATCCGAAGGTAAGTCGGACATATCCCCCCCCCCCCCGAGACTGCGTTGTACTTAATTGCGGTCCGGTCTCGGGATGAGGAAGAGCAGTGAGTGAGGTCTAGTCGGTAGAGGCAGGTTACTTTACGCCTTTAATTAATATCTTGCGGAGCCTGTTAGCCTATTAACTAGCCCGGGACAGTAATGTTTTGGGTTAGAGCCCAAAACACCCCGCGATGACCCCGTGGGTCGTAAATAAATGGTAATCCTTCGTAACACAAAGACAAAGAAAAAATTAGATCACAGAAAATTTTTGAGAATTTCCACAGCCAATATACCTCTGTATTTATCTGTTTAGCCTTCAGAACTACCGTATGGTATTACTTCGGAGGATGAATGAGAATGATGTGTGTGAATGTGAATGAAGTAAAGTCTTATACAATCTCAGGTCAACTCAGTTAATATACAAGGACCATATTGCAACACGGATTTAGCAAGTACTCATTATAAATTGATCGTATTAATTTGCTAAGTCTGAAATAATACGACTCTATTAGCACAATTAAGAGATGACTAAGGGATTAAAAAAGCTCAAACACATATATAAACTCTCTTTATATAGTTGTGTTTTTCCATTTAAGTTTAATAAGATTTTGTAGTGTGAAACCAAAACCCACCGGGTTGGTTTGGCGGTGAAATCGTCATCGCAAATCAACTGATTTCAATGACAAGAGTTCTTAGGTTTTAATCCTAGTAAAGGCAGTAACTTTTATGCAGATTTGAGTATTAAATAGTGGATACCGGTGGTCTTTGTGATTGGTTTTCAATTAACCACCCATCTCATTAATGTTTGACCTAAAAGTATACAAGACTACATTTCATTGACATTCCTACGTATCATCCTCATTCATCCTCTGAAGTAATATCTTACGGTAGTTACAGAAGCTAAACAGAAAAATATAAAGAATGTCGGTGGGTGGGGTATTTCCTACCAAGCCCGGCTAATACTGAGTAAGCTTGACTGACATGAACGAACCCATTTGTAGCATAAATAGCCGTCACCAATCAATGACAACTTGTTTAAAATACCGTTTATTTATCTGTTTATTTATTTTAAATAGTTTACTTTTTTTAGGGATTTGTCATACATAAATTTATATAATTTACATTATTAACCGTTGCATTTTTATACTTATAAAACTTTTATTTGCAATTTTAAGAATCTAAAAATTTTAACGGTTCAATTCCATACATGTTATCGTCTGCATCTTAACAGTATCGCTGTGCCTGCAAAGAGCACACTGCATGTTTATTTCCACATCATAGTTGCCACTGTCATCATCTGTTATTATTATTATCTTCTTCTACATATCCACTACTCTGTCAGCCTTGAAATAATTGTTTTCGAATTACAGTGAGTGATCACAGAATTTCTTCCAGTACACTGCCGAAAAAAAAAAAATTTTTATCAAATAATTTCTTTGGCAACATCGTTTTTATTACAGATAATAACGGTAGCTATATCATTATTTACTTTTTCCCAAATTAATTCGATTGGAACACTCTGGTGATAGGGTGGCAATCTCAATACTGTGTCCGTATTTTCCAAGTATATTATCCAGAGTAAACTTTTCTTATCGGAGCTTCTTCAATTTTACGAGCCGATATAATTAAGAACTAAGTATATTCCCACTACCGGAAATGTTTGGTTTTTGCAACAAGTACAACAAATCTGCCATTATAATACTAGAATTTGGAGTCGGTTACAACCTTTTATTATTATGATATGACTCATTATCAATTACTAAAAACTGGTTCGGAAGAAGTTAAAATTATTTCTGGAAGATGTAATATCCAATTGATTTTCCACTCATTTTTCGTAGGTTTTGGTGTTCATCTCGTCTTTATAATCCCCCGACTTGGCACCTAATGTAAAAATTAAAAACGCATTAGGAATACCAGTCTCATTGCCTTCGTGAACGATTACACTGATAAATATAATTTTTTTTACTATATGGATACTTGATTTTAATATGTTTTTTGATGCTGAAAACATCTTTCTATCCCCACCATTTTTGCAATATTTTAAAATTTTAATTACAGGATTTTTAATTTTTCAACGTATAGTTAGCATTTTAAGCTGCTATGTTCATTTTTTTATTGTTTAACTTTGTTAAAATAATTTTTAGCTATAAATAAGCAATATTAGACAAAGAATTAAATCATATTGAACACTGAAGAATGAGCCTGCATGAACAAAATTAATCATGTCTATACAGGTCAAAATATGTAGCTGAAAACACAGTTGTGTTGTTTGTATCGAGCACGGATTTAGGAATGAATGAATTTTGTTCAGTCTTAAGTTTGTTAACAGTGCATTGTCATAATGTCTTGAAATTGTGTAAATGATGTGGATGCCATTTGTTATGTGTATGGTGAATTTACCGTAAAATCAGATAGAAAAAAATATTAAAACTTAAATTAAAAAAGCATATCATTTGTACTTTGAAATTAGTGATCAGGATAAGACTTTGGCTCCTCATATAGTGTGCACTAATTTTTCAGTATATTTAAGAGGATGGCTGAAAGGTACAAGAAGGATTAGCCATTTGGTGTACCTATGATCTGGAGTGAATCAAAGGATCATGTAACCGATTGTTACTTTTTTACTTTTGTTTGAGAAGTGTGTCTAGAATTTAAAAAAATCTAAACATACTGTAATAGATCTTTCATTACAATTTACAATCAGGCCTGTATCTCACAGTGAAATTATTTCAGTTCCTGAGCACCTTTGAATATATGTTTCAAAAGCAACGATGCAGAATCAGGCGTACTGAAGAAGAAAGCAATGATTTTGTTTTTGAATTGTCTTCCAATAAGCCTTATCTTATATAGCCTTATTAAAATATGGATTAAATTTTTCAGAACTTTATTGATGAAAATAATTTGGTTTATTACAAAAATTTCGATGAGCTTATGTTGGACTTGTCAACATAATTTACTTTCAGTCCTCAGGTTTCGATAAACCTGAGGACTGGCGCCTTTTCATAGATTCGGTCAAGTATAGTTTAAAAGTGGTTGTACCACATAACGGTAACAAATATCCTTCGATACCAATTGCTTGTGGTATTAATTTTAAAAAGACACAAGTCTTTTCTCGAAAATCCACAAATTTTCTGAAAGAGTTCTTTTCTTAAAAAGAGTTTCTTGAAAAAATAAATTATAAAAAACATATCTGGAACATACGTGGTGATTTGAAAGTTATAGCTATTTTGTTAGGCATGCAGTTCAGTTATATTAAGTACGAGTACATGTGTTTTCTTTGGGAATGGGACAGCTGTGCTAGGGATAAATATCACTCGTTACCAACGAATTTAACAATCGAGACAACTCAACACCAAATAAGAAATAGAAGTGGTGAAAACAGCTAACAATAACGTCCACCACTTGGAAACGGCTGATGAATACCGACATAAAGTTACCTTGTATATATAAAACAATTGAGTTCTACTAATTTTCTCGCCTACATAGTAAGTAAACTGAAGCATTTCTAAGCATTAAAATTATCACAAAATTTAATGAACTATATTTAGAGAATTTTGTACTGAATTTGTAATATTTAAATATTTTTCAGGATTTTTTCTTTGTAAACAAACGCTATTAAGTTTTTCTGCCCTCATTTTAACTTTGCTTTCCTTATTAAGCATATATAGTTAATATTAAATAGATTTTTAAAACAGATATTTTTAATAATTTGTTCTTTTTGTTAATTTAATAAAACCCAAAAAACCAAAAGGTTTAGTAATTTTAATAGACAGTTTTCATAAATAAACCATAACAAAAATAGCCGCGATAATTAGAAAAAAAAATACAGAAAGTAGTTTCATCTAATTACCACATAAAATTTTCAATTTTGCAAATTGACGAAGATAGATTTTATTTATAATTGTGCTACATATTTAGATATTCTATGTTAAATGTATATATATATATACAAATAAAAATTTATAAATTTATTATTTCTATCTGGTTGAATTGTGGGAAGCACAATCACGAAATAAAGGAAGCATTGTGGTAGCGAAAAATTTTCGTTTTCAAAATTCATCGGATATATTCAATTAGAACATCCTTGAATCCATTTTGACTAGTTTCAGCGTGACGTCTGTAAGTATGTATCACGCATAACTCAAAAACGATTTGCCGTAGGATTTTGTAATTCTGGCTTTAGCACACACGATTGTAACATCTAGTTGTTCACCTCCTCATTTGTTTGCAATGGACCAAAAGTGTCCAAAAAAGTCCAAAATCCAAAAAAAATTTGGTTTTGGACTTTTTCTTGACTGTATTAATAAGCACTCATTGAGAGCTTTTCAACGATCTATTTTAAGGGATACTTATTTTCATTGGTTCTAGAGTTATAGTCAAATAAAAGTTTAATTAATGAAATATTTGTATTTTACAAGGGGAAGACACATCCCTTCAGACTTCATCTCCTTATTTTTACTTTTCTTTTGTTAATTTAAATAAATTTATTTATTAATAATTATTAACTTCTAATTCCTTTTATAAATATTTTATAATCGTTGCAGGAGCATCAGAAAAGGTTTTGATTTGCGATGAATATACAAAGGAATGAATATAGAATTTATTAGACAAAACAATTGATCTTCCTTCCTCTCTATATTCGCATTTTTTTTCTAAACAGGTGGTACGTTTAAAGTACTGTTTACGTTTAAAATTTATTATTTTTTATTAGAAGTTGTTTGTTGTCATCCGTCCTTTTTCATTTTCAACCCATATTCAACCACAGTTTTCAACAACTGAAAAATATTTCAAACGATTTTGAAAAAAAAACGTTAAAATGAAGTATTAAAAATACTCTTTAAAACCGTAGTAGTCGGATTAAAAAAAATACTGTGAAAACGTATTGTTGGAAAATACTATTAAAATATACGAGTACTATTTAAAAATATTTTTTAATGTAATAATAAGATACGTTTATATTAAAAATTGGTTCCTCAACCTTACTGCATTCAGCTATACCTTACCGCAGTCAGCTATACTTCAAAGTGATTGTCTCACCACTTCATGGTACTTTCCCACTACACTGCTGTTATCTCACCAGACGAACTAGTGAGCATCCAATTACTATTTGAGGTTAACTTTGTTGGATTGTAATATATTGAGCGCTCGTAAAACATCTTACAATGCTAAAGCTGAAATACGTTAACTTGTTTTATCAGATGCCTATTTTAAAACATGTTTCTCGAAGTTTGCATATTACCAAAAAAATAAAATGATAAGTCGTATTCCACTATAATATCTGTATTACTGTATTTGTTTATTGAAAGTAAATTTAAAAAAGAGAAAGAATAAAAAAATATATTATCATGTAGTCGATTTTGTAGCAGTAGCTAACTCATGCAGAACACTATAAATGAAAAACATTAAATATTGATACATCTGTCACTTTGAATTTGCTATAAATAAAAAAGTAAATAGATAAACTGAAAAATGTTTCACAACCCCTTTTAAACTGATAAGTATCTCATATCCCCAGTTAAGAGTTTTTTGTTTTTTGATTTTTTTTTTTTATAGTAAGAAATACCTTCTTGATTCAACATTGCCTTTTTTAGACGAAAAGAAGACGGTAATTAGTAGCCGCTTGTCTTAGCGTACTGTAGCTCAACTAGAAAAAAACTTTTCAGTATCGACAGCTAAATTATTTTAATCATAAAATATTGTTAAAATACTTAAAATTGTCTTGAAGATTAATTGATTTAACTCTAAATAAGGCTGTTATAAATTGTATTTAAGCCTTTTATAAAAAGAAAAATCTAGTTGTAAATTTTTAACGGATATTTTAGAAGAAAAAAAAGGCTACATCGGTTAAAGTACTTCTACAGGGGATTCTAGTTAAAGATGTATATTCTGTAGTATGCGCATTTCTGTAACAGTAGAGATTTTTATCTATAAATAAATTTGTTTTCTAATTTTTGAGTTTTACTTCACCATCATAAAATCAAACGAAACAAAATTTTAATTTTACCGTTCAAATTATCATTATAGTCTGCATAAAACGTATTATTTAACATCTGTGTCTTTTCTTGATTGTTATTTAATTATTATATGAAATAAGTTGCAATGCCTAACTAAATTTTTAGAACAGTTACATTTGAATCCAAAAAAATATCAGCCGGTATAAAATAATTAATGTTTTATGGTCTTTTTCTTAGATTTCAGTGTTTTAAACGATGTAAATTTTTCTTAAAATTCCCTTATTTCGATTTACATGAAGTTGAATATTAAAAGCAATAGGTCAGAATTTTTAGTCACAATTTTTTAAAACGACAAGCATATCTTACCTAACAATATTTTAAACAAATTTTAATGATATTTATATTTATCCCACTACGTAAACGAACGTCATCGGTAAACTAAGTGAACATTCTTTACTTTATTTTTGGCTGAGTGACTAAGCACACTCTACATCCTGCTCCCTACTAAACCTCCCTCACCGCTCTTCTCTGTCCCGAGACTGAACCCGCAATAAAGAATAACGCAGTCTCGGGGAGGATTTTCTGGAACCATCTATCTTCTACTGGAGATGCCATCAACACTCATCCTTCTCGACATACCTGAAACAAAGGAAACAGAAAACTACCACTCACCCTATCATCTATTTACTCAGCATTCGAACCTGTGGTATGTGTATGTGTGAGTGTACCTGTTAGTGTGTGTTCACGTCTCGTGGTCCAGAGTCTCCGTACATCATTACCAACACCCACTCTCAGTAATGGCGAACGATGACAGTAGAAGACTGTCCTTTCCCCTGACTCCTTCGTGTCTATGTATACGACCCCTCGCTCCAGTCGTACGTAGATACTTATATGGGGTGAACGTTACCGTGATCATGATCATTCTGTACTTATCATCGGTTTTCCAACGTTTCACCACAGTTAAAACCTAAAAAAATATCACATTATTCCGAATTTTTTATTGCCCCTTAAGTTACTATTTGTTAAAGTTTAAAAAATTTTGTTTGAGAATAGTTGATTTGGTCCTTAAAAATCTCTGTATTTTGAAAAAGGAAAGAACATTAATTTAGATCTCAGTATAACATTTTTCCTATGTTAATACTTCAGTTAAATCAATATTGGGTGTATATTATATTAGATTAGGTTAAAAAATAGATACCCCTCCCTAAACTTAACAGTAAAATTTAATTTTATATAAAACAAATCATTGACTTTTTTTATTTTGTAGATTTCCAAGTACTATTATAAATTTTTTAAATTAATAATTAGAATAGAAAACTATTTTTATGAATCAATACATTTTTTTCCTGTTTGGGCGTAGATGTAAGCCAGCGAGATTTAATTTTATTTTCCATTAAACCATTCAGATCACTGGTATCCGTTACAGGATTTATTATTTAACTTTTCTATAGTTACTGACGTATTTCTCGTAAATGCACTTGTAATTAATTAATAGATTAAGTACACTCATTAAAATATTTGGATAAATTTTATTAAAATTTCAAGACTGAATGAAAATATGATGTATTTTCAGTCACGTATTCTGCCAAAAATTATCAATAATTTAAGTCCATTGATAGGATTTTACAAAATATTTCACTTCCCAAAAGATCATATATTAATGAATGCTTATTTAGTTCAAATTGATTCAATAACAAAATTCATATTACCTTTCTTCAACAGTTGATAAAACTACTACCTACCTAATTGTTATTCATTGTGAAGACATAATTAAGCCACCAAACAATAGTTGAATTAGAGGTTAGAATAGGGAGGAGTTTTATTAGAAAAAAATCAATCATTACTTTGAAGAATCACGCCTGATAGATCTATTATATAGATTATTACAAGAAAGGTGGGGGCATGGTTTTAAATTAACTACGTAGTTTTAACAACAAATAAAGATAAAATGTCTGAATCGTTTTAAAAATATTTTTGAAGTCTTTCAGTTTTTGGCGCAAATTATAAAAATTTTAAGAAATTTTAATGAAGAAATAGCTACCAGCTATTATATAAATATAAATTATATATTATATAATA
>JAAAKQ030059034.1:0-11673 GCA_010016005.3 Zanna intricata
TTTACTAGGATTTGAACCTTAAGAACTCTCGACTTCGAAATCAGCTGATTTGCGATGTCGCGTTAACCACTAGACCAGCCCGGTGGGCTTATTTGCTCCACCTGCAGATTTAAAAAAAAATAAATTTAAAATTTAAAAAATGTGTAATATTTTACTTATATTAATTTCTGAAAAGGAAGTAATGTCATATAAAACTATAAATTATGTTTTACATAATATCTGAAATCAAATAATAATACTCACATATAAGATGTATTAAATCTGAGTTAGAAGTTAAAAATAATAAATTTTTAGAAATAAATTAATAATTGAGAGAACACAAATAATAACAATAAGAATGTTCGTTCAGGAAAGTCATAATAAATTTTTCATTAATAACTGATTTAGCATGTGAAATATGATTGAGTGGGATTCAGATCATAATATGGATTCAGGTCTATAACCTGCCAAAATAAAAGTCATGTGCATTTTCAGCATAAAATTTCACTAATTAAGATTAAATTATTCTGGAAAGAGAAGATGCATAATGTTCATTAGTATCCTTCAGCTTGAAATTACAGTCCATAAAAATCATAGCCTTTTAAACAATACTACTTTGAAAACTTATTTTCTACTACTGTTCTAAATTTTTTATATTAAACCACCATATAGAACCTCTTCATGATCAACTAATATATATATAAATGTTTCAATCAGTCTGGTTCATAATATGTTATATAGATCACATCAAAAATGGTTAAGTGTGCTACGTCATGAATAAAAGATTGATCTAGCCACATTATTAACCTGGAACAATTCAGAAGATGTAAACTAAAATATTTTATACATATTACTAGTACAAGCTAAATGAAGATGATAAAAATTCAGCTGTATTTGTTTTTGATCAGTATTATTTAGTCATCAACATCTTACATTTTATTTACATTCATACATATCATCCTCATTCATCCTCTAAAATAATAATTTTCAGGGGTTCTGGTCATCTTACAGAAGTCTTATCTATTTCTTTTATTAAATCAAGTTTTCTAACAGCTAATAAAGTTTTACATTAATTTATTCATATTTCAATAATTTATATTAATAGGAGGTAATTAAATAGCTGACTTTTTAAAATGATATTTCACTAATCATAGAATAAGATAGAATACTATTTTAAAAATTGTCAGAATTTTTATTTATTTATTTAAATAAATTAATTTTAGTAAGTTTTATTTAACAAATTCTACGTACTCAGATTTTTCTATCATTTTAATATTTAACAATCAAAAATGTTAATATGATAAGAAATTTTATCAGTAAATTGTAGATGCAATAAACTTAATGCTTATTAATAATAACAGTAATAATTTATATTTAAATATTTATTTTAATTATACAACTATTAATGAGCTTTATTAATTCTTTTTTTTTTTTATTTTTTTTTTTTAAGAAAACTTAAATATATTTCTTTAAGTTTATTTTACTATTAAAATCAGTTACATCATTAACTACTACTCTTACTTATATCATGTATAATGATAAAAATATTTAGTACTTAACAAAAATATCTAAATTAGTTATTAAACATATTTTGATTTATGTGTTTCATTATGATACTCTTATATAAGAAATTTGCAATTTACAATTAGCATAAAGAAGTACTAGAATCTGTACTCGTTTAATACTTATTTTCAAAATGATAAATTTTCAGTTTAAATAAAACATATATTTAATTATTGTACGAATGTATTTAATTGTGTATATTTTAATCAATGCAATATATAAATAAAAAAAATGATTAATCCTTTTTTAACTATATGTAGAAAATACAGACAGAATCTTTGATTTGATATGGCAATTAATTTTTATTATAAACTTAATTGTAATTTTATCAACTGTTTAAAAACATAAATAGCAATATATAATAAGATAAGAAAATAAGAAGTAAGCCATTAGTAACAAACTTCAGAAAAGCTTAAGATTCTACTGATACACAGATATTAATCAAAACTTTGGAAAAATTTGGAACGGATGGAAAAACTATGGAACTAAATAAGCACTTTAATTAATAAAAAATCTAAAATTAACATTTTAGGAAAGATATAACCTTTTGTCATCAAGAAAGGTGTGAGACAAGGAAATAGCTTATTGTCAGTCCTATTCAGTATTATTTTAGAAAAAGTAATCTGAGAATAGGAAAAGCAAATAAACAGTTTGAATAAAACAAGAGTTAGATATAAAAAAGAGAATTTAGAAATTACTACTAGCTTTTGTGTACAATTTGGCTATATTTTCAGAAAACATCAATGAACAACAGAATAAATAAATCTACTAAAGAAAATTTCAGAAAGAAGTGGTTTGCAGATATTGTTTGAGAAGACTGAGTAAATAAAACATCAAAAAGGTGTCAATATTGAATACACAGTTTGGTAGCATAAATAAAATTGAGAAATATAAATATTTAGGAGAAATTGTACAGCTAATTGGTTTAAACAAAGATGTAAACAACGAGAGTGAATAAAATGGAGAGAACTTATCAAATGACAAAAGGTGTACTGTAAAAAGATCAAGTCAATACTAAAATCAGATATTACAATATTGTAATTAAACCATAAACTGTATGCATCTTTGTGTTTAATAATGGACAAGGAAGGAAATTAGAAGAAATAAAAAAGAAAGAATGCAGAATTTGAAAGAAGGTATTGGGCTGGACAAAATTAATAATTAAATTAATGGAAGGTATTGGGTTCAAAATAAGAAAATAAAAGTAGAGGAAGACATAACCAAGTGTTAAATCTACCTGTTGAAAACTATCCAATACCATTCCAAAGAGGAGAATGATGTTCTAAGTACACTTGATTCGCATGATCAATAATAGACTAACAAAGAGAATATTTGATCATTTCAATAATAACCTAAAGAAAAGTAACAACTGGTTTAAAAATGCATGAAGGGTATGGAAGAGAATTACAAAAGCTCTAATAAAAGATAGAAATAAATTTAAATTATACTTTTTAAGAGTTTCTAGGAGAGAGATAGAAGAAGAAAACTCCATGAAGGAGTATTTTCATCCGGGATCTCAGTTCAAATATCAGTTAAACATGGCATTTTTCATACACTACAAATTTCCATTTTTCCATAATCCATTATACAAGCTTCTTTATAAACTTCTGTGGTGAGTTAATTCATAAAGAAAAAAAATTGTTTTTGTTACATACTGAAATATATAATGCCTTTTATTAAAACCTCTTCCTTTTTTTTTAATGTTGACTAATTTATAGGTATTTTGCAAAAGAGAATAAATAAAAGAAACAAAAAATAATAATAGTTTGTGGTTAACCCAAACATTCTGTGATAGGAGATGTTCTGGCTAAAATGATGTATAGTTCAGTTGGATACTTTCAGAATAGTACAGTGCAATAGTTAAGTAAAATATCTACAGAAGAGTAGAAAAGCGAAAATGAAACGATGGTCATATTTCATTTTGATGAAAGATCAGTGGGATTAAGATCCCACTGATCTTAATCCCAATAACCTATTAACAGTTAATAGCTGATTTAAATGTCACACCATTTAAATCGGTTAAACCCTAACAATAATAATAATAATCAGCTTATGTAATAAGATTTTTCAACAACTCTGCTTTTTAATTAATCTTGATTTCATCATCTACATGACTATTGCAAACATATCTCATTAAGTAATGTCAGTTTTCTTATATCAAAACTTGAATGTAAATTACTATACTAATTTTCTTAATATATTGAAACTTATAGTGTTGGTGGACTTTAATAAAATTAATCCTTAAATGAAATAGGTGTTAACTTTTTAGACTTAAAAGAACATAATTCTTTCTTTATTGTAAATATCATTCAGACTATGATTATTGAATATATTACAACTCTCACTGATGCCAAATTTTATTATCTGTTTGGATAGTGCAACTTTAAAAGTAGTTTTTATGGAAAAAACTAAACAAATCATGTGAAATTATTACATGCTGCTCACACTGGTGCACGTTCTTACATGTACATCATTTTTTGCCAATATTTTGGTCTACCAACTAAAGGAATACATAAATTTGCCAATAATATTCATTTTTACTTAACATAATTTCAGGAGTATTGTCTTCAAAACTACTGCTAGACCAATCAAGATCATTTTCTCATGTTTCAGTTTATCAGAATTTTTTACCATTTTTTTTGTATTTTATATTTATATTCTTTGTAACTTGTTTCATTCAAAATTGTAATACATCATTTGAATTATTAAGAATTTCTCACAAAAATATTTAATAAAACAAATATCCGCAAGAAAATATTGAACCCAATTTTTTTTTTAAGGAAAAGTAAACAGCTAGTACTTAAAAAAAAAATAAAATAAAATTAGGCAATAAAAACCAAAACAAACATAATTTTACATGTTTCTCTATAGAATAAAAAAAAAATTCAAAGTAATAATTTACTACTTTGTTAAATACAAAGTAATTAATAACTACCTACAAAACTATTAGAAGTACAAAATATTATCCACTACTAATGAAATGATAGATTGGAAACTGTTAGTTGGATAAGAAAATATGTATTTTTAGGACCACAATCAAAAGTAATCCATCTGTAATACTACAAAGGTCTTTGGTAATTGTTATGAAACAAAGTAATATATACACATTAATTAATTGATTTATATGCAGATATGTGTTGTCATAATAGGCTGTGAAGGACTAAGAGAATTGGTTTTAAAACCAACTTTGCAAGGACAACCACAGAATTTTTTAAATTTAATTTTCTGAACATGTGCCATTGGTATTTTTTTGGTAAATTAAATTTGTAGAATTTTTTGTTGGTAATACTTCAAATAACTTTGACTGTAAAATCATCCTGTATGATTAACAGAAAAAAAGTTGTCAATCTCTTATTTTGTTTATGTTTTCAGTATTAGTCATGAGACCAAAATCCTTAATTTTTGTTTTTTATACCAATAGCTAACACTGATTCCATAAAATAAATCCATAGGTCAAATAATAAACCATATAATGTACAAAGTTTGTAAATCTACTAACTCAATATTGGTTATAGATATTATCATTATTTTTTAATAAAAATTAAACCATTATAAATATCAAAAACATTTCATCTAATTTGGGAATAAAAAGCTTATACAAAATAAATATTTCAGTTCATTAAATAGCATGATGAAACATGATAATAATTATTTATTATTTATAATTGTCTATGCACTCTACAATTAATAAGTATTAAACAGAGTCACTTTAAAATCAAGGGGAAATTTCCTTCTAAAGATCTTTCAAAGTTAATTATCAGTTACTTCTTCAGTAGAGTATCTAATAGGATTCTGGTGAGCTAACAGATAGAGAAGAAAACAAGTTTCATTAATTTAAAAGCAAGTGTTAATATTTAATAATTTTAAAATATTTTTAAAACTAGGAACTTAATCGTTCCTTAGAAAAAACCTATTAATTATGTGCAATTATATCATAACAATTAACTTATTCACTCTTTTTAGACAATGAAGTTGTTAATTATTTCAAGATGCATTTGCTGCTTAGTAAAATTTCAATCATCAAAGATTAAATAAAATTTCCATTAGTTTAATTCTTTTTAAAAATGTAATGTAATAATATTTAAACATGAACAAAATTGTTGGTTAAAAAAGTAATATCAGTAACTAAAATAAAAAATATATTATTTTTCAGTTATAAATTTTTATACTTCTTCAACTTTCATAAATCATCTTGAAAAAACTATTTTTTATGCAATTAATTCAAGTGATAACACAGACTTACAACCAATAATTAATAATCATTTTATTATTTTTTTTTATGACAGATGAAATATATTTGGGTACATTTTAAAAATGATATATTTCTCATTAAGGCTTATATAACCTATGAATGTTCTAAAAAATGCAAATAATAATCACAATATAAAATAATATGAAAATATGTTAAACAAAAAGTTAATAATTCTATTGCGTATATTTTTTTTAAGCAAAAGGTTTTCTGGTAAATTACAATAGAAACAGTTCATAATTCAGCTCATAATTTTTAAAGCTATTTAAAATTTAATAATAATCTTGATAAAAATCCCTTCATTATCATTATATTTTATGACTCCATAGAATCTCACTTAAGTCAGTCCATTATCCAAGTTTCTTTATGGGACTGTTTGGGCCTTCCGATCTTCCAATACTTTTTCACAAGTTCCAATCTTTATGCCCTTTCTAGTGTTGAAAATGTTTGTTTGTGAGTTTTTCTTTTGTAAGTGTGAAACGTGTGTTTTTGTTCTTGATCTTCTTGTTTAATTTTATTTCATCTGTGGTGTCTTCTAGTATAAGGACCATTTCCTTCAGATCCTCTATTCTCTGATCCATCTGCATCCTGTCTTGGTGTTTTTTGAGTTGAGATTGTGCTGTACAAGCTGTTTCAGAAGTCTTGAATCAAAGCCTTGGAATATGTTCAAGGAATCCTAGTCTCCTCTAATGCATGGTATCAGTGATGGGTTCTAACTCTTTGTACACAACTTTGTTGGGCACAATCCATCATCTCCCGAGTTTCTGGTACTTTTTATTGATGCAGGTTCTTCCAATTCTTCTTTTGATTTTCTGGAGTCTATCTGTCTTCGATTGTTCAATTAGATGGAAGAATGTTTATGCAGCATAGGTGGCTTTTGGTGTTGTAACTGTGTTGTAGTGGCTTATTTTTGTGCTTATTGATAGGCATTTTTTATTGTAAATGTACCAAGTAAATTTTTAATTTTTGAGCTTTAGCTAGTTTGTTTCTTCTTATTTGGGTCGAGGTTTTTTTTTTTTTTAGTTTGTTTGTTATTATATCTCCAAGGTATTCAACTCGGGTTACTACTTTGATTTAATTAGCATTTATGTTTATTTTTTTTAACTGTATTTGTTTTGGGGGCAAAATTTCTGTCTTTTTTAATGATATTTTGAGGCCAATTTTATTTGCAATGTTTTGAGTTTTAATATTTTTAACTAAGTTCTAATACTGAAGTTGTTAAGCTAAGTTCTAATATTTTGCTAGCCATCCAAGTCATCAGTGAGACCAGGACAGTTCATTTTGATTTTTAATCCTATTTTTACTTTAGGGCATTTTTTTAGCCATTCCCTCATTACCACTTTTAGAGTGCAGTTAAATAATAGTAGTGAGAGCCTATCACCTTGGCGCAGTCCTGTTTTGATCTCAAATGGTTTTGAGAGCTTGCTTCTGAATTTTATCTTTGACTTAATGTTTTGAGGGTCAGTTTTATCATGTTTATTAATTTGGCACATTGTACATCTGGGCATGCTTGAACATTATCTAATACCACAATTACAATTATCTTATGTCACAATTAATATGGGCACAGAATTCATTTTTCAGCAAGAAGGTATGCCAACCCCATTATCATCGTGCCAATTATTGTATATCCCAACAGCAAAGTGCCGTCTGGGATTGAACTTGGTGGAATAACTTCTTGGCCATCACAATTGCCTGATTTAATTCCAATAGACATCTTTGTGTGGGGTTTTATATGGGGTCAGTGTTTGTTCCTCTGCTTCCAGGAAATGTCGACAAGCTGGTACACCAGATAACACGAACAGTTACCACCATAGATCAAGACAAGCTTTATAGGATTTGACAGGAAACTGAATATGATGAGACATCTGCTGTATTACAAAAGGTGAACATAAATATTGAACATTTGTAAATGAAACTTAAAGATATTCTATATTCAGTATTGTATCAAACATTTCTGTAAGTTATTTACTTTTTTCAGAATTAAAGTTTACTTTTGTGTAACTAATTTATACATACTTTCTATTTAAATAGTATATATGTATATTATTTATTTTTACATAAAGAAATAACTTTTTAAATGTTCTTGCTACATTAATTTAATCAACTGGGCAATAGAATTACACTTTTTAAAGTTTATTATTAATTCCTTTTTTAAATTAGTGGAAATTATAGTTGAGAAATATTGCAGCAGCTTCTTTTTTTCGTGGACTGTCAATGGTGCCAGTCTTGAAATGGTTCTGAATGCTTTTATTTTAGAGTTGAATAATACTTTTGATTTATTTTGTACATGTTCAGTTACTATTTTGTTCTTATAAAGTTTAATTTATTTTCAAATTTATATTAAACAAGAGTATTATTTGCTGCTTGTATAACTTATGTCCCTGTGTTCATCCAGTTTGTCTGATGTGTTTAATGCAATTATTACTTTTTAATCTGTACAATCATGGGCTACTATGTTTATCAGTATGTATTTCATTAGCTTACTTTTTGATCTTATGTATTTTGAATGTAAATTATTTTTTTTTACTTTAAAAACTAAAAATATAGTAATTAATATTTTTCTAATTTTCCACATCCATGGTATTATAGAATTTAATGTTTCCAGTAGTAATCGCTGAAGAAGTTTAATGCAAACATAGGTATTGTTTCACAAATACCTTTATTTGATTATACCTTTAGCTGATTTTTACTAAACATTAAACTTTACAGTGTTCTCACTTTATATTCAGTTATGTTCTAAATTGCTCTCCCTGAGACATTCTAGATTTTGTAAAATCACCAGATTACAATAGAACACAATAAACTGTCTTTATATGAAGAATGATTGTTATATTTTCCTTATTTAAAGAAAAAAATCTTTGACTTAAGCTAAAACAAAACTTTTCATCTAATTTATGCATCCCAATTCTTTCTATTACAGATTTAAAATAATTTCTTATTTGTGTTATGTGTATTTATACTACAAAATTTAATAATAGGGGGAGGTTGACTCTCATATCTTGGATCTTTTAAGTAATCTGATTTCAGAAGAAAAATATAATATTTTGTTTGGAGAATTTATTTAGCTATGTTAATTGAATTTATATGATGTATATGTTTATACTTATACAAAAGAGCAAAAACTTGATGTAAACCAAAATTGAATCAGAATATATCCTGGGGTATTATACTTCCATACCTTTAAATGAAAGGCCCGGAAAGAAAATTAACTCTTAAGGGTTGAATAATACATTACAAAAGTGAATGAATCCAAGCCAAATCCAAATATACAATTATCTTTTTTTGTGATTCATTGGGAATAAATATGTTTTTTTGAGAATCAAGCTCACTTCCTTTTAAATACATATATGCAGTGTAACAGCAGAAATTAGTTTGGGTTAAGAGAAATAACCTTATCCCGCAGCCGTTTTTAATAAATTAACCCCTTTTAAAAACTCTACTCATTAATCTTTTTAAAATTTAATTAATAGGCGTTTTGTTACAAATCAATTATTCTTTGCAGATGAGTTTTTAGACAATAATAGTTAAAAAAAATTATTGTAAAAAGAAATATCCTTATTGCAACTCAAAATTAAATGATTTTATATATTAAACTTTTATAATGAGAATAATTTATTATTAACAAATATAATTATAGAATTAATGGTATAATCACATTGGTAAGCAGACATACTGGTGTAAAGTATAATAGCTTTGGGTACTATAAACTACTATTAGTAGTAGACATGATGGCAAGACAATTTGTCTTGCTACCAATGATGTCTTATCATGTGCAGATAATATATCTTTTCCTCCTTGCCCCTTACATTCTCTTTGACTAAAATCATCTAAGATGAGATATCAGTAATGAAATTTTTTAATCATTATATGAATTAAAAGAATCCCAAGAGAGGAACAAATTAAAAGATCTTGATTCAAAAGCTAGCTTCATAATTATAAAAAGTTAATTTTTTATGTAGGTAATAAACTTTTGTAATAAATAAACAATTTAATTAATAAATTCAAATATCTTACCTCGTTTTGGACCAAATATGAAAGCAACCACAAGTATTAATGAGAAAACACGTTTTCTTCGGCTTACACTACCACTTCTGAATGCAACATTAAATATTTCAATGATATGTTGAAAATTAAAAAAGTCTCTAATAAATCGTGACAAAAAACAACGATGTTTATTATTTGTTTCTTCATCAGCAGTTTTTGTTTTAATAGATGATCCTGGTGATATACTTGAACGTGATTGTCCAGAAACAAGATCTGGTGGGTATTTTTGCTCATGTACGTTTAACCATGCATATGTAAAACTGAACACATTTAATAATGCGGCTAATGTTAAAACTGTGTATGCTCCACATCTATTATAAAGTATACCAGATAATGATGATCCCATCGGTATAGCAACATAGTATACCATATTTACGACACCAATTCTTAATGTTCTATCTTCTTCGGTTGATATATCACCAATGTAACTAAATATTGCCATAAACATTGTTTTCCATCCACCTGTCATAGCAGATAAAATAGCTTCAACAACGCCTGTCACTTGCATCGGTAGTTCATAGTAAAAGTATCTACATATAATTAAAGCAACTGCTGTAAGAAATTCACCGATTATTGGTAATAACATGCATGGTTTTCTTTTACGTCGTCTATCAGACCATGATCCTAAAAACATTATAAGAATTACTGGAACAGAACTTTGTAGAAGTGTTTTCCATATTGACATTTCAGCCACTAACTGTTGAACTTCCATTTCTTGTACAGAATAATTTTTAGTATTTCGAGCTTCTAATGATGAACATATTTCATCACCAAACGCTAAATTCACCCTGCATGCTTTTTCTAAATTTAAATTTTGTGTCGCTAAACTTGACAAAACACTTGGAATAATATAACAAACTAACATTGGTTCTACTGTTACATTTCTTCGTAAGAATCTTAATTTTTCCATTATTTTTAAATCTCCCCATGGTTTTTCACTTTCATTATTGGTAGATTCAGTGTTTGGGGGAGGATCATCAGTTTTTGATCTGTCGTCCCCCATTTTTTATGATAAGTACCCTTAAAAATTATATCATAACTGCCCCCCCACCTTTTTTTAATTTAAACCTTTTCTAATTCATCCTCTTAGTAAGACACCATTCTAACTACTACTTAAACATAAATGTTATATCTTTACTAATCTGATAATTATCATTTAGTCGTCGAACTGTTATCAAGCTATCACATTATTGGCTATTATTCTTATCAGTTTACATACATATACGCACACAAATATAAATCATATTTGCTGCTTATCATATAGTTTAGCAATTCCAATATATTACATAATCACTATTCAGTAACCAGATAAATAAGTTTTTATTTTTAAAAATGCATCATGAATTAATAATGTTTTTATATGAATGAAAAATATATATATATATAACCAATATTTTTACAAGTATTGCAAAACAACTAAAGCAATAAAAAACTACATAAAACATTTTAATTAAATGTTAATTTTATGTCAACATTTCACAATAACTTACTACTGGTTTTCCCTCATAGAAAATCTAAAAATTAAAGCCTAACTAGAATAGTTAAATTTTAACATTATTGGTTCTTCAATTCTACCTGTTTGTCACTAATTGTGTTAATAACAACATATGCTGATAAGAAAAAGCAGCTGAAACAAAGCTGAGTTTCTACAACAAAAAAAAAACTTCTTAAATAAAGGATCTAACTTAAATAAAATAGGACCTGAATTAATAAAAAGCTGCATCACATATTATGGAAATTTCCAGATATATTACATTACTTACATTATTATTACATATTAATGTATTTATTATTACATTATTATTTGTTATCTGTTGTTACAGATATATTAGTTA
>JAAAKQ030059056.1:1366-11696 GCA_010016005.3 Zanna intricata
AGACCATTCGAAAACAAATTGTCTTGTTTTTTCTCAAAAATTTTAACTATTTCTTTGAAATGTTTGTTTTTTATTATTTCTGTATAATTAAACATTTGAAAAATATTGGCATTTTGTTCATCATTGATTAATTGTAGGAAGTTAGGATCGTTACTGATCTTTAAAAATCTAAAGTAAACTTTAAATCTAAATCTTTTTAAAGATCTTTAAAAATTAAACGTGATAAAAAGTTTGTTGTAATAATACATGAGCATGTACTGCCCTTGCATAGGCATGTTCAGACAATATGTGATCTACTGTATATTCAGCATACACGGATATGAGAACTTCTTTAATTCCACTACCAGCCATAATACAGCCAATAGCTTCCATGTATGACATGAGTGGATGAAAATTTAACAACTAATATTTCATAATATAAATTCAATGCTGAAACAATATCACAAGATTTCATATATATCAATTAATCAAACACAATAACACATGTTCTCATATTTAGAGATTATGCATTTTCTACTGAGGTTTTCATAGCAAAGTGTAGTGTGGTATAATTGCTGGAGGTGCATAAATAAATAGTAAAAATATTACAGATGAAATATTAAAATCTTGTGCATTTGTTAACAAATTTATAAATCCGTTCCATCCTGTGAAAACATTATATCTTGAATTTCAAATACATCCAAAAAATATTCAATTTTGAGTTATACTTTCACTTTAGATTCAGTTCTTCATTTAGTAATGTAATGTTTACATTTTTGAATCCTTGACCAGCTGAGGAAGGACATATTTAATATTTCCTGTTTTCATAACATCAAATTCTGGTCGCATTTTCTCCAAAAGTTTTATTCCTTCTGCAGGCAGTATACAGTCACTTGGAGTAACAATTTCAATTGATTTCAAATTATGTCCGTTGCCATCAATTGTATTCACATTGAAGTCAATGTTATCGTTAAATTGAACAAATGTAAAGGATTGTATTTTAGGTGAACTTGTGAAAGTCACTGAAGCTTCGAATAACTTTACTTCTTTATATGAATAACAAAAACCCAAAGCGTTACATATATCTATCACTTTTTTTTTTTAATCAAATTTTTGATGAAGCAAGACAGATAAAAAAATATGTAATAGTGATAAGAAAGATCGTGGTCACACTGCAGAAACAAGAGCGTGAGCTATTGTTGTGAATTTATTTTCATAATTGCAGAGATTTTTTGACTTGATCTCTTATATGTTAAAATTATTTCAGATAACATGAAACGAAATGATTCTGAAATAAATTCGTCAATACTCTTAAATATTTATCTCTTGCTAGGTAAATAACTTTATCGTAAACTTGCGATTGTATATCTCTTCAAATATTCTTACCAGCAGCTTTTAATTTTTTTTTCCACTTCCTCATTATCCAATTTTTGGTTATACCAGGTATTAGATAAAATTTCATCCAAGAGATTTTTAAAACAAATAATTGCGTTGGAACCAATTTACTGGAAAAAAGTATATGATCATCATAATGAGTCATTAATTTTGTCTTTATTGTTTTTTCACCTGGAATATACTGTGTTGTTAAAATAGTTTTCAATTCTTGTAATGAGAATTGGCAATAATCAATGTATATATGTATTTATAAATTTGTTTCATTGTAGCATCAACTTGTAAAACTTGATGATTTTTAATGTAATGCAGTAATGCTTGTAATATTTGCATCAACGGTTACTCAATCATTTACACCTGATATTATTTGAAAAATTTATTTCGTCAGCTTCTTTTCTGCAAATAAAACAATTATTTTTCCAATTAAACGCTACTGATGATGCCTTACGCAGTTTTTTCTTCTGTGGTGACTAAATTAACTGCTTTTGATCCTTCCTTTTAAACAATTTGATATATTTTTTGTTAATAAATTTTTGACAACATATTTTACATATGCAAAAACAAATTCTGCGTTATTTAAAAAATTAAAACAATTATCTCCTCATTCTGCAGATGCCTACCTTAAAGTAGGTAATCCTCTTGTAATTTCTATTTTTTTTTCTTAATCTGTATTTTCTCCCGAACTAGTTAACAGTTTTTCTCACGTGAAGCAATTGTCAGCTTCAAAAATGATCACTGATATTAGCTCCATCCATCCTTAATGAAAAAATGCAGAAATAAATAAAAATGAATTACATACACATAATATAAAACTAACTGCTAAGAAGTTTCATTACTTACGAAAAAAAATGAAATACATACCTTTCGTATTTAAAAACTTTAAATATATTTGTTATTTGGGCCCAGTAAGAATTTTCTAACTGTTGTTTATCGTAATCAACGAGATATATATATATATAAATATATACATATAATTATTTTAAATTCTTATACAAGTTATTGTTTTTTATAAGCAGAACAACAACGTGTTTCATCCGCTTCACTTGCTTAAGTGAAACTGAACTATTCTGGATGTGAGCAACAGCTGCCAACTCTGGATTTTGTTCATTTGCCCTTCTCGCTCTTCGATCCCCTTCTTAGTTTTATAACCGAGAAGTTGGTAATATGTTATAAAAAAGTTGTTATAAAAAGCGGAAAAATACATTTTACAAACAAAAATATGGAATATCTTATTTAAGTAATTGGTCATTATTTTTGTTTAAATAATTAAAAATCAAAAACCTCAAAGAATTATTAGCTAAACATTTTAGTTTTATGTATAAAAAACCAATATCCAACAGTTTTTACATAAATTCATTTAGAATATTTGGGTTCTGAGGCCTAAACCTAAGGACATTCCACTAAATGTATAAATCTATAATAATGTACTATATTCAATAAAATAAAAATCTTTAATTACCAATACTACTGAAATTTATTGAAGTGCATATTAGAAAAAACTATTAAAGGTAGTTTTGCCTGGTAAAGGCAAATGCCTTTTTAATAAATATAAATTAAAATGAAACATTGTATTTATATATTGTTAATAATCATTTTTATATTTTTCTATAAAATTTCAATCTGTTAAGCTCTGTTTTTTCATTGTCTGTAAAAAGAAATTGCAATACTAAGTTACAATAAAAATATAAATAATACTTTAATATTTTATTATTATTACTAACAAATAATTTTAAGAATACAAAAGCCTTATTGATTATAATATTATATAATTGTTGCAAGCCTCATTTTTATATTCAATGTTATTGCTGAAATTAATATAATAATTATTTAAAAATAAAAACAAAATGTATGTACTGGAATGATATTGAAAATAAATAGAATATAATTTTAGGATACCACTATGTATTACATTTTATAAAAGTACTTAATTTCATTCATGATTCTTCAAGAATTCGTCCTGAGAACTGTGCCCAATAGACTCTTGAATACAACTGACAATCCACGGTTTAGTTTGTTCCTTCAAATGTGAGTGATCCTTTAATTTCTATTTTTTTTTAAACATATTTAAAACATTTACCACTTACATCAAGCTAAGTTTATCAAGTTCAAAATATATATATATATATTTTGTTTTTGTTTGTAATTAGAAATAGGATAAGTAAAAATCTTTGTACCTATAATTAATAACTGTGTTATTTTAGTATGTATGTACGTTAATAATAATTATTAAGTAAAGAATGTTAAAAATATTCAGGGCATTTTGAAAATATCATCTGCAAATAATATAGATAGTAAAATAACAGTCATAATCATAATATTTGAAATAATAAATCAATTCAAAAATTATTTTATTTTTTTATACATATGTTATTTTAAAAACAAGAGCAAGAACTTCATCATTTTTATTAATAAGTGTTGTTTTATGTAGTAAAACAAAAATGACATTTCTTAAAATATATTTCTAATCTGAAAATGATTATGAAAATCTTAAATTAAAAAATAAGTTAATGACAACAATTATTTCATTCATTTTTTAGCAACTGTGAAAATAACAGACACTAGTAGGGACTTTCATATTTTTAAATTATCTTATCTCAAATCCTGTAATCTTTTTTGGTATCATTTGATTAATTTACTAATCTTTAATACTTTTATAATGTTTGCTCATTCAACCAGATCTAGATTAATCAGAAAACAATATTACCAGCTTAAGAGGTCATTAGGTCAGAGTACACACAATGCATCTTTTTTCAATATTTCTCTTCCTCTACCTAATACCAGATGTATCCTTTCCTCTCTAGGATAGTATGAGGTGTGTAGAAGTAAAAACTTTCCCACAATTTATCCTTGGATGTCCTGTAGATATTCTGTCTCCATTTGTAATTTTTCCATCACTCTTTATAACTTTTTCTCACATATTCTCTTAACTATTGCATTCCTATTCTCTCAATTCTCCCTGCTTACTGTCTTGATTAAGACTCTTTCTTAGATCTGTGGTTCTTTGCCTGTTTCTTCTACTCTTCTCATTTACTCCTTTCAGCAATTTTGATTTCCCAATTTCATTTTCGTTCCTTCAGCCTGTTCCTTTCTGTAACCCTCCATGTTTTATTATGGGCTCATAAATGCATCTACAGAACAACCTTATCTTTTATGGTATCATCTTGTCATATTCTTTTTTTGCAGTTGTTTTGAGATTTTACTTTTTTTATTCCCAACAATCTTCACTTGAAAATAGTGTAAAACTTTCTAACCTCTTTTAAAGGTTCTCCTCCAACAAAAAAAAAGTGTTTCTTATCTCCAAAAGAACAAGTTTCTTCATTGTTTAACTTTACTTTAGGTTTTCACTTCATATCATTAACTGAGCTTCATATAAAATACTGAGCTAGCTTTCCATATCATTCACTTTATCCAACATAATCATGTCATCTGCAAAAATGATGTTATATTACCTTTCTTCCCTATTTTTTTCTTTCATCAGCTTCTTCATTAACTCCATCATAATGTTGAATATACACACAACTTTTTTCCATCTATTAATGATTGCAAAGAGGATCCACCAAGCCAGTCTCCATGGCGCGAGTGGTAGTGTCTCGGCCTTTCATCCAGAGGTCCCGGGTTTGAATCCCGGTCAAGCATGGCATCTCTACCCTAGTACTATTGAGGAAAATCAACTCAAACATTGTTCCTATGTATTTATCAATATTTTGTCTTATATTTTTTATTCTTCTTTTTGAATAGAGGGGGCTATATCACCTCTTTCCAGATATCACCTTTAAAAGAGGTAGTTTTCATCAACAATGGCACAACAAAAGGAGAGCAATATAAGATCTTTAACCTACTGACCAATCCAGCTGGGACGTGGTTAAGAGCATGTTGTAAACTAATCTTTTTTTCAACTTTGACTGTAAATCAGGATTTTCTTTTATTACATATAAGAACCTTCAGGCATAGATTTTTCCTAACACTTTTAAGTAATGTTTTGTTTTTCTTTTGTACATACTTTTATTTTTGGTAATTCCTTCCTAACTACAATAATTTTTAAATTACCAAAATGCTAATCTAATCATAAATTTTTAATGTTTGTTGAATAAACAAGAATAGTTTTAAAAAAATAAAATAGTTTTTAAACAATTTCAGCAGTAAAATTTAACCTTTTATTACAGTGTACCTATTAAAAGATATGCGTAAATTCTGTAGAGTTCTTTTTGTAATGACTGTTTACTAGTTAATTCTCAATATGTCTAAACTTATTGAATTTTAGAGGTTTTGGATAATTCAGTAGCTAAAATAAAAAGAAAGATGTTTTTTTTTAATTATTAATGCTTGAACCTGTTGTTCAGATGTACCTGATATTTCTTTTAATTTTGTCACAAAGAGAGAGAATATTTGAGAAGGATTATATATTGTGACTGACTTGAAAATTATTATTATGGTACTTATTTATTTTGTAAATACAATAAATCTATAAAACTCTCATAATACGCCAGAAAATGGCAGAAACAAAGTAAAATCCAGTATTTTTGTTAGTATGAGTGATTGATGTATCTACTGGAATTCAATGGTTGCAGTTAAGACACTCGTTTTGATAATTTTGATATGGGTAATTATGGCAACTAATAGTTGCAACTTATATATACACTGTTGTTTATAGAACACTTGATTTGACTTTGGAACAGCAAATCTAGTGATAATTTATTTTTAGGATGACACAGATTTTCACTTTATAAAGTTGAAGGATTTTCATCTTTATTAAAATCAGAAGGGTCAAAGGAAAGAATCATGCTGTAACTCGCTGAGCTGCAACATACTTTGTGTATTTTGCACTAGCTAAGATTTGGCAACACTGTTACCCTTCCATTCCTAATGTCAATCACTCTAACTTCTAAAAAAAAAATTGTAAAAAAGACTAGAGAAAAGATCTGATTAACAAGTTTTATATATATATATATATATATATATATATTGATTGATTGATTGTTTGTTCTGCTTCATGTAAATACACACATTTGCCTTTATATTTTTGAGCTTATAATACCTTTTATGAGTGAAAGAAATGAGTTTTAATACTGCAGTTTTTTAAGCATTGTAAAACAAGATGAGAATAATTTTAACAGTTATTATTGTTTATAATTATAATTAATATTACAGTAATACATTTATTATTTATTTTTTTAATAATGCCTTTTGGGTCATCTGTTACCTATTTCTACATGTGTAGAATAAAAAAAATTGATTACATTTCAAAGGTTATTACTTGTCTATGTGACTAGAATGACACATCTATTGTTTTTTTTAATAAATAGACACAAATATTAAAACATATCTGTGTATGGTACTTATGAACTACTACTCTATATAAGATTACACTGGGTATATGAGAAGAGTGCTCCAAAAAATAAACTACACATAAGAGTGAAATAAAATATAGTAAAGCTGTTTCTAAAAAATAAAAACAATAGAATTTTGCTTTTGACCCTTATTATGTATTTTAATTTCCACTTCCTTTTAGTGGGTGATACCTATATTAATAGAATCAATTTATTGTAATGTATCCTCACATTTCACTTGGTTTTCTAAATTTTTCATATTTTTTTTTGTTTGATGAAATTAGAGAATTGTGTACTGACTGATGATAGAGGATCTTGTGACTATTAATTTTAGTTTTTTTTGTTACTGGTGGTTACATTATTATTTTTTAATTAAAGATTTATACATATTTATTAGGTTCTTTAAATGCAGGTTATTGCAGTTATGTAAGAAAATATTATGATCTACTTTTCAAGTATGATTGCTAAAAGTTTACATAAAGACTTACATAAAATAATAATAAATAACAAACAACATTCTAAAAACATATAAAAAATTAAATGAATGTAACAATTAATAATTTAGTATTCTGTGGACTTATACTCACAGTGACTGAAGCTTTATTTAAATTAACTTTCAGTTATAAATCACTATTTTTTGTGTAAGTTCGAGGTCGGAACCTGTAACTCTGAAATATGTTCTGTTTACTATGTTATGTTTTCAAAATGATTCTTAACAAGGGCCTTAATTTTTTCATTTACAATCTCATCCATTTCATGTCCTTTGCTGAAAGACATGTGTAAACCATATCCAAGATCATAGGAAAATAAAACAAGCCTCAGTATAAAGACATATTCCATACAAATCATGATGAATGTTTGAAAAACTCTACTGCTCCTTACAGGGTCTAGTACGTAAAATATTAAAAAAATTTGCAATAGATAGGTCTTCAAAATAATTTTTATCATAAAACAGTGATGATTAAGAAGGTTTACCAAAATGCAAATAAACCTACTTAGCCCATCAGTCTAGTCTAGTGATCAATTCATCATCACAAATCAGCTTTTAAATTTTCAAGACGAGAGTTCCAAAATTCAAATCCTAGTAAAGGCAGTTATTTTTATACAGATTTGAATACTAGATCATTGATACTTGTGTTCTTTAGTGGTTGGGTTTCAATTAACTACACTTCTCAGGAATGATCGACTTGAGCCTACCAGACTATACCTTCATTTTACATTCATACATATCATTCTCTGAAGTAATACCGTACAGTGTTCCAGAGGGTAAAACAGAAAAAGAAAGTAAGCCTAAATAATCTGAAATGCATCGCAACATAATCAATCTGAACCATTGTTTTAAATAATATATTTTCACAACAAAAATTTTGTTTTTATTGTACTTCACATGTAAAAATCACATAGGCTAAGGATTTTGTAAACCAACCTTCTTCTACCTAACAGGTGCTTCCTCTAAATAACCATTTACAAAATTTCTTACAAATTTAAGTTTAATAATGTGCCTATTACAGAACTACTTCACCCTCTTACCAGATATCCTGTCACTGAATTTTTTAGAAACAAATTTATTGACTACCACAAACTGCAAAATAAGGGAGTTTTATCATGTTCTCCACTTCTTTACTGAAATACTGTTAATTACATCATTGTGTATTCCTACCTAAACTGAACAAAAATTCAACAATGACAGCATATGGAGTTTCAGATATCCAGTAAACATAATTTTGTATAATTGTATCTACTATGCCAAAGAATATACTCCCCAGAAAATTTAAAGGACCACAATAAATCATCCAAGTAGGGCCTATACACTACAGGAATGAATGGGTTTTCTTCTTCAGAAATGAATTTTTAAACTTATGTTTTTACCAGTTTTAGTGGGATCATCTGATAATGTCATAAACACTAAACAAATTTCAACAGCATTCAATGAAACTACACTCAGCATTGTTATCAATAGAAATCAGTTCATTAAACTTGGTGTTAATCGTTATCACTTGATCTAATTTAATCCTTACATCATAATCTTCAGTTTCAAATTGTAAATTAGAAACTGAAGTGTACAAATTCCTGAGATATTCCAGGTGCTGCAAATCTATACAGTTGTGAGAATGGACAATAGATTTTTCTCAAATTTAATATTTCTAATTCTCCAGATGCTTATCAGATTACCTCAAATGGTTTTAAACAAACACTTCTATGTAAGTTGCAGATTTTCTACTACTGAAATTGATTAAATATTTGAAATACTGATTCACCTTTAGATGGCATGAACATATTTGTTCAAAAAGTTACTGAAATCATAAAATAAAAGTGAAGTATTTTAATTAAATAGAATGTCAGATATTATCCCACCATACAAAAATTGTCACTAAAAATATGTAAGAACATATTTCGATTTATCTATATGATAGAATTTTAGGATTCTATCGGAACATTAAATGTGGGTTTTATATGGCCCACAAAAGGGTTGCAAGGGTTTCACACAACCTAAATACCCAAAAACAATTTTATTTATCTTATTTTTTTAAAATTTGAGTTACACTAGCTAAAAACTCATAGAGTTAATAGTGGAAGTAATTAATTCTCTTCTTCAACTACACATCACCCTTTCTGAATTTTTCTATTCTATTCTTCATAAAAATATATATTTAAAAGCTTTAGTTGAGATTTTATTTTAACAGATTAAAAAACACTTATCTTTTTAAGTGCAAATAATATAAAGTAAAATAATGCACAGTGATGAGTTTCAAAACTTAATATTTATTAGGGTAAATGCACTGAAAATTAGATTCAGAAAACACAAAAATTAAAAATTTTTAAATTCAAATTTTTCAGTAAATAAGAAATTTCTCTTAGTGTAATAATATTTCTTTTGATTAGATAATTTTTTTCTTATCATACATAAACTATCATAACATTATCACAAATTTGGCTGATAAATAACTTCATAAAACTTTCTTTTTCTAACTGAAGTATTGTAATCAAGAAAAATTTCAGTTTTCATGTTTCAACGGAAATATCCATTTTGACCATCCCTGAATCATTTTCACTAGTTTTGGTGTGACTTCTTTGTACATACATAATGTATATATCTCGCATAACTGAAAAATGATTAGCCATAGATATTATAAATTTTGGATTTAGGACTATTGTAACATCTAGTTGTGCATCTCCACCTTTGACTGTAGTAAAATGAACTAAAATATCCAAAGAAACCCAAATCCAAAAATTTGAATTTTTTTCTTAACTGCAGTAAAAAGCCCTCATTGAGAGCTTTTCAACGATATATCATAAGAGCTACTGATTTACATTGGTTCCAGAGTTATAGCCAAAAAAATTTTAATTAATGAAATATTTGGATCTTATAAGGGGAAGGTAACATTGGTTCAAATATGACTTCATTTAAATATATTTATTTATTAGTAATATGACTTCAAAATTATAATTCTCAATTCATTTTAAATAATCAGATGTTTCACTAAATTTATTTACATATGCGCATTTTTAAATAATCATAAAATTTTATTTTCTAATAACTTCTGATTTTTTGTAATTTTTTTTTATTGTTATTATTGAATTATTATTTATTGTAATTTTTTTTTACAATCATGGGTTAATAATTATTTATA
>JAAAKQ030059078.1:0-15904 GCA_010016005.3 Zanna intricata
CACGATCTAGTATTCAGATCCATATAAAAATTTTTATCTTTACTAGGATTTGAACCTTAGAACTCTCGACTTCGAAATCAGAAAAAAATTTTGAAAAATATTTTCAGATTTAAGTAAGCTATATAAAGATCATTAAAATTGGCCTAGGAAAAATCTAGAAAACTAAGGTTTTATATATTCATAGACTTGTATGGATGATGCAACTACTACATCAGATGGATGGTGCATATTCACTCAGATGCAAAACGTATAAAATTATCACTATGCACAACTCCAGAATCAAAATTATTATTATCACCTCAGAAACCTTTACATACATTTTTGAGGAGAAAGCTGAAAAAGTAAAAACCCTTGCTGGAAATAAAATCCAAGATAAGCTTATGCAAAATCCAGGATGTTAACTACTATACCATTTTGCCCAATGGTATACCTATCTCATCAATAAACCAAGATCTGAACACCATCCAGTTTGGTATTTTAAGAATATTGGGCAAATTTTTTTTAAAGTTCCTTCTTTATTTTAAGTTCAGAAGGTTATTTATATACTTGTGTAGAGGAAATATGTGAAAGGGTGGAGGTAGGTGAATTCACGTAGGAGAGCCAAATTTTTGTTTGTGACAAAACAAGAAGAGATAAAATGAAATTTAAAAATAAACAATGTATCGAATATAAAAATAATGTATTCATTTTATCTGGGTACTGCAAAACAGTTTATGATGGATAATGTCAGCTCCTGCTCTTTCTTTAAAGATTGAAGAAATCATTAAACAGCAACGTACTCAAAGTTTGTAATTAATAATGTTATATTAATGTTTCAAAATCATAATGTGGTGAACTGAATGAATTAATTTCATATCATTTGTCTTAAAATATATATTTCTATGAATGTTTATTCATAACTTAGTTAATTTATGTAACATATTATAGCCAACATCTAACTTACTTACTTTACTTAACTTTATTTTACTTTAGAAGATCAGAAGAAAGTGTAAAAAAGATGTTATGAAAAAAACACACCAACTAAAAGGGATCAAACTTAAAATTAGGTAGTCTATTTAATAACATTTATTAATTCTTTGTAAATTACTTTAATTTACTTAACAATTCATAATAATATTAATGTGAGGATAAATTCTGAATATTTATATTATGAATTATAATAACATAACGAAAAAGGAAATTAAATTACAGCATATATAATGAACTAAAAACGTAAACGGTCTAGACAAAAAAATATTTAAAGTTGTATTTTTTAACGTAGTTACATTTAAACAATTATCATAAAATATTATGAAACTTTTGGCTACAAATTCTGCATCTTGTTTTCCATATCGATCTTTGAAAATAAATTATAGCATTATGATAATGGCAACACGAATATAAATCCATTAAGCAATTTACATTCATTTCGGTGATAATTAAATTCAAGTTATGAGTTCTTGTTCAACAAACAAATTTAAATAATTATTTTTTTCCAGGTATTAAAATTTCTGCTGTATTTCATTTTAGCAAACATGTTTTACTGTTTTATTATTATTGACCTTTGGAATGCGGTACTTAGTTCGTTGTTCTTTTTTATTGTTAATAAAAACGTCTGGTAGATAGCGTTAGCAGTTTTAGCGGTGTTGCCGTATTCTGGTTTAGAAAGGTTTTCATCCCCACTTGTCTGCATGTGTGTGCTACTGCTGCTGCTGAGGAGTGCTCTTTTCTGCCGTAGCCTAAACAATTACTGCCGGGGTTTGGTGTTTATGTTGCAGCTGTGTCTCGTTAAGAAGGTTGAACAATGACAAATATTTCGTTTATTCATTTACCTTTTGGTAATACCTGTTGATTGTGTCGTAAGTATCATTAAATATTGCAGTATTATTTAAAACTAATTTTATATTTATTTATTATTGTATGTTTTTAAATTATATTTTTTACGCATTGTATTAACAAATCGTTACGTTTAACTTCTGTACCTCAATGAGATCCTGACACTTTCTTCAATGCAACATCATAGTTGAGTGAAAAAAATATACTGTTTATTAGTTATACGAATCTGTGTTAATACTGTATTATATCTATGAATTAACGGTGTTTACCGTCAGTAAACAGTATTTTTATTAATAACTTCATTACTCTTGACATATTTAAAAATTGCCAACCCAAGTTTATTAATTTTTTTTTGTTTTTACAAAAAAAGGTTCTTGATTCTTGAAAGCCAAATATTTATTGGACTATTATTTTTCCCATGATTAAATGAGGACAGCTTATGATAATTGTTTTCTGTATTTATTATTTAACAGTTGACTGGAAAAGAATATTGTTTACTTTTAGTGATCCAGAGAAATGAGTTAAATGATCCAGAGTTAATGTAGCGGTGTTTCATTTAATAGTTATGTGATTGAAGAACTAGTTTGAACTCACCGCATTTGTCATGATGATCAATAAGTCTGTCTTGATCTCCTGATTATTTATTTAACTTTTCTTAATAAATTAAAAACTATTATTGTCTAAGTTTGATTTTTTTTCAGAATTATTGATATTGCTGTAGCAGTTGTCACTGATACACCACATTATGAATCTTTTGTTAGAAAGCATTTGCTGGCTCATTTTTTGACCAGTACCTAACTTTACATTACTTGTTTGTTGATGATTAAGTATGACGATACCATAATCCTTGTTATTTAGATTATTATATGGTTGAAAGATAATGTTGTGTAAGTTACATGTTGTCCAATTTTGGGTAATTCTACTATTCTGAAGTAATTCCCTAATTGAAATTATAATTGTTTTAATCATTTCTGAAATTAATATTTTCAATTTGTGGATAAAGGGTCCTGTAGATTTTGTATTTACCTTTGTACTAACTTGATGTTTTGTTTTTATATATTACATTCAGTTATGAAAATTATTTTAAAGTGTAAACTTATTAAATGACAGACAGAATAAATACAGTTTTTAAAACTTGCTTCATAATGTTTTCGTTAATTTTTGCAGGCATATTTACTTATAGAAGATAGCTGCAAGAGCAGCCAATAACAGTTTGATCCAAGAGTGACTAGAAATGCTAGAAAGTGAAGGTTTAAAAACTATATATTTATTTAGTTTTGTTCAGGTGGTCATTAAAAAAGTTTATAGTTAACTAATGTGTTATTGCCTTTGAAGTTTTCTCATAAGTATTCATGTTTAAACTACTCCAGCTAGAGATGTGGTAGTAACCTTTGGTTTTCTGTGGTATTGAGTACTTTAAAATTGTTTTGTAATTTTTTTTTATATTATGATGATTAGGTTATGTTTTTATTTTTGGGGGGAAATGGAATGATGTTTTTATTAATTATAAACTTTATTTTTTATTTTTAACAAAAGCAACTTCCATTTCATTTGTTATAAAATATGAAGTTGGTAAACATTTTCTGTTTGTTTTACTATTGGTATTACAAAATTCTTCTGTTTTCCAAAATATGCATTTATCCTTTTTAATATTAGGGCTTAACTTAGTGTTAGATATTAATTGCACAAGAGTTGTTATTTTGTTAAAGTTGCCTGTTTTGGTTCTATTTTATAATAATTATAAACAGTGAGATTTTAATTAGACTAACTTATTTAAGACTGTCAGATTTTATTATACATTAAAACAGACTTATGGCAATTTTAATAGTATAAAAATTATGATTTGTTTTCTTAATATCAGAAAAGATGTTTCCGGAATATAATTTTGCGACTGTGTGAGCCAGATTGTTCATCATTGGTATTAAAATAAAATAAAATAATAAATTAAAATTGTAAACACAATTTTGTCGTTTGTGAACTCTTTATAAAAAAAAAAATTAGCCAGTGATTCTGGTTATTTCGTTAAATAGTTTAACTTACTTTGTCAGTGATTTCCTTTTTTTTATTTTTAAACATACATTGTATTCAAGCTTATTTACTTAATCCATGCAGCTCAGTTAGTCTAGAGATACTGTATTGGATAGAGTTAGTGGGTCTTTGGTTCAATTTCTGGGCAGGCTTTACATTTTTTTTTTTTTTTTTACATTCTTTTGTCATTTAGGTTTAGTTATGTTATTTTCTGTTCATTTATGTTCCTTGCATTTCTTTGGAACTTAGAAATTTCAACCATGTAAAATTGCATTACCAATATTTCTTCTATGACTTGCTAAATTTTTATCATTTACAATTGAGTGATTTTAATCTCATTTTTTTATTAATTTTTTTGATCATTCATTTGACTGGTTTGATGCTATTAAGTTCTTTCTGTTCTGTGCTGATATTTTTACCTTACATTTATTACATTATGCAACTTTTTATGCGTTTCATACATTAAATTCATTGCCACCTTTCTTACCTCTTTACATCCCTGATTGTGAATTAATTGAACTTGTTTCCTTTAATAAATGACTCTTATTTCTTTTATTTATTTTAAGATCTGTTGATTAGGTTTACCACTACCTAATTTCTCCTGCAACGGCGTATTTAAGGTCATATATTATTTTGATTTCTGTTTTCCCTCCATTGTCTTTGTATTTTAATCATTAAATAAAATATTTGCAGGTCTCCACCCAAATATTTTAAAGAATTTTGTTTTAATTCTTAGATTTATATCAGCTTTTCTAATGAAATTGTTGATAGTTTGTGATTTTATTACTTATATATAACTGATTATTATTAATTACATCAAAACAGATAAAAATTACATTTCCTGTAATTTTTTATTTTATTTGCTTGTTCCCAGGTAATACTGAATATAATTTCTATAATTATGAATTATTCTATAATCTATATTGAATGTGATATATAATTATTATGAATTTCTTTTATAAAATTAAAAAAAAAAAATAAATCTCCTGCTTTTACCCATGGAAATGTTTTTCTAAAGTTTTAATTATGCAGCTTTTTAGTGGCGTTACTGGAGACAGTACCCATATCTGTAATGGTGCCTATATCTGTAATTCTACCAACAGCCTCATTGAATAGGAGTCTCATAACTGTCTTAAAAAGATTTTCTGGAAGATTAAGTTCAATGTAATTTAGAAGTGAGTAGTTTTATCATATTTAAAATTTGAAGTGTTACGTTTAATCATGCTACACAATAAATATAACTTTATAATAATGATTTTAATAAAATCAATTTATGAATTTATAATGTAACATTAGCATCATGTAATTATGCTAATTGTACAAACAAAATGGTAACAAAACAAAAGGCCTTTGTACAAACAAAAGTTTTGTTTTTTTGTACAAACAAAAGGCCTTTTGCCTTTTCCCTTTTGAGAAAGACAAGTTGTTTATCACAAGTAATCAAATTTTTTTATTGTGTACATAGTTTTTTAGTAGTTAATAACTGTACACTTTCTGATTTATGAGTAGTTTAAAGCTTTGATCTTAAAATCTTCAAGCTACAGTCATAATGTTTTTCAGCGTATCAAATTTTAGGATTTAATACATATTTACTCAATTAAGGGCCTTCTGTTTCGTGTGGAAAGTAACAGTTGTTAAAGATTGTGACTGTTTTTTCAAAGTGAAATATATTATTGTGCTAATAATTGCATACATATTTTCAGATTTTGGTTAATTGAATCAATAGGTTTGGTTGACAGTAATCCCAGGACTATAAGGAATTTTTCCCTACATCAAATAAATTATTTTCTTGTAATTTTAACTTAATGGATATTCATTTTTCCCCTGAATTCAACAATTTTGACCAAAATTAAAGATGAAAGTAACTTTGAATTAAACCTTCATTATAAAAATAACTAGTAAAATTAATTAGTTGCATTTGACCAATATTTTTTCTTACAGTTATTATTTTAATTAGAACTATTAAGTAAGAATGTAATTAATGTGCATTCATTCTGTGAATTGAATTTGCTTAAAGTAACATCTTAGCAAAATAGCAGATAGGAAATGCTCAATTATTACTTAAAATGAAAATCAATTTGTAGTTATATGGATTTTAACATTTGTTATCTGTAGGTATATTTTAACTAAGCTATAGAAAAAAAAAAACATACAAAAATAAATGATTAAATTAGTAATATGAAAAATTATTAACTTATTAATAAAATAGTAATATATTGGGAAAATAGAAATAGTAATAAACAAAAATTAAAAAAAAAAAAAAAAATTCCAATGAAACACCAAAAAATTGTTAAATTTATAAAATACAGAAAAAATAATTCTAGGTAAGAACTGGTTGATGTAGAAGGAGCAGTATTGCTGATGTTTTTCTTTCAGCTTGTACTTTCCAAGTATCATTTATTTTTTATATACTTTTTTTTTTTTTGTTTCCAGTCATTTGACTGGTTTGTTGGAGCTCTCCAAGATTCTCTACCTAGTTTCATGCCAGTTGTTTCATTTCGGTATACCCCTACATCCTACATCCCTAACAATTTGTTTTACATATTCTAAATGTTGCCTGACAGCACAATTTTTCCCATCTATATGTCCCTCCAATATCAACTACTCAGCGTACTATTCCAGAATGCCCTAATATGTGGCCTATAAGTCTGCCTCTTCTTTTAACTATATTTTTCCAAGTGGTTCTTTCTTCATCAGTTTACCACAACTTCTCTTCATTTGTCACTTTATCCACCCATCTTACGTACTATGATCGTCTAAGTTTCACTTCCATAAAAAGTTATGCTCTAAACATATATATTCCAAAATATTTTCCTAACATTTAAATTAATTTTTGATTTATTTTACTATAATTATTTAATTTAATACAATGACAAAATACCGTGTTTGATATCTGGACTAGGATTCATTCACAGATTAGATACAGGCACTGCATAAAATAAGAAAATAGGAATGTTTGAATCATAGGATTCTTCAAATTTTACAAACTACATAAAAACTAAGAACTTAAGAACTTTAATAATATGAAGTTTAAAAATATATAAGATTTTTTACAAAATCAGTGGTATAAGTGAATTAATACAGCATAGATTGAATATGTAAATAATTTGATTATATACTTAAAGGAGTTCCTAAATTTTTTGAAGACAGATTCTTAATTATTGGTGAAGTGAGTAGTAATGTTTTTTTTTTTGGAGTTTAGCAGTCTAAAGGACTACCACATACTAATATTTAATTAGCTTCTTTTTTTTTTTCTTAATGTTTTTCCATATATTTTTTTCATTTTTGCTTAATGTTTTTCATCTTTATTGTGTCCATTTTCTTCTCTTTTTTTTTTTTCTAGGAGAAGATTTGTTTTGAAATCTTTTTATATTTTTTATCATTTTTTAAAAATTCTTCTTTTAAATCTTTTTGAGACTCATTTTAGTTCAACTTTCCAAGCTGTTGAATTTTTTTTTAACCTATTATTTATTCATTCAATAAAGGTGGCTGTAAAATTAAGAGTCTTTTCTTTTTAATAGTATCTGAGAATTTCAGTTTGTTCGTATTGTGTTTCATTGGATTGTATTTTCCAGTCTTTTTTTCAGTTTTTGTAAGTGGGATGATGATTTTCCCGCAGTTGTAATCGTTTTATTTATAACCAAGTATTATTGTTAACCAGCAAATCATGCATCTAGTTGTATATTTACATTATTTGTGAATGATATTTTTTAAGCATTTTTATTTTGATATTGTTTAGCATTGTTTTTTTGTTTTTGGGTTCCGATCATATTCCAAATGATATGCTCAGGCTGTAATCATGATTATTTTAATTTGCTTGCTTTTATTTACAATTAAAAAAAATATGTTTTTTTAAAAGTCACAACTATTTTAAGCCTAGATCTTGCTACACCTTGTTGAAGAGTTTTATTCAGGGTTTATATATATATATATATTTTTTTTTTGTAATTAATGATCATTTTAGTTTGTTTTTTTTATTTTATTACATTAAAAAAAATCCTTATTCAGTAAAAAAACAAGCTGAAAAACTAAAGATGAAAATGATTTCAGGTAAAAGTTAGAAAAATTATAAAATTGCAGTGTTTATCAGAGTTATTGTACTTTAAACTGTGTGATCTTAATTAAACCCTGATTGAAAATTTATTTTCAATCAGGTTTTCTGATTGAAAATAAATAAAAAAGTAGCTTTTTTTATATATAAATTAATTTCTTATTGAATGACCATATTGTGTTATTTTTGTTGTCCATTTTTTTTCAGTTCAGTTCTAGAAATGTTCTTGTATTTATTTATATATTTAATGCTGTAAAAAACTTTAAATTATCCTTATTTTTTTTAATCTTTGGTCAGAGTTAAAAAATAAACAGAATCTTATAAAATAATTATTTTAGACAAATAGACTGCATGAAATATAGATTGTGGATCTCATAACTTCTGAAGAATTAATTAGTAATCAGTATCAGTAATATTTTTTATAATGACTTGTATTATAAAAATCTATGAAGAATTATTAAGGATTTTGAAGTTTTACTTCATTGTAGTATTTCTTTTAAAAACATTCTTTTAACTATTTCTTTAAACATAGTGTGCTATTAGCTTCCTGTAACTACATCTAGTTTTGTTTTTGTAACTTTCTCTTAGGATGACCTTTTAATTTTAGCTTAAGCTAGTAGTTTTCTTCATGTGTTATATGATGATTTTGTTTTTATACTTTTATTTTTTACCAATTTGCAATTTCATTTTTTTAAGTGTTATGCTATTTCTGGTTGTTAATGTAGGACGCATTAACATTATGCTAATTATGGCTGTAAAAACCAATAAATTAAAAAAACGTTTGTTTAAAATATTATTTTTTTTTTGTTTGTTTCTGTTTTGATAGAGTGTTTGTAAAATGTATAAATATCAAATTTTAATGGATTTTGAATCCCTAACCTTTTAAATTATCACAAAGTGTGCTTTTCTATTTGTGTTATAATATATTGTATATAATACAATATATTATTTTTCCAGAAAAAAATTTTATTTTAGTCACTGTTTTTACCACTTAACTCGAATTAAGAGTTCTGTTGATATCTTCATTTATGAAACTTGACATAGTATTGCTCTTGTGACAATACTGTTTCTGTTCCTTATAGAAGTGAAAATTTTTTCATTGTGTAGATTGATTTTATTCTGAATAAGGTCAAGCAGTCCTCTTTTGTTTTGAAATGTTGAAGTAAAATATCACTTTGTCATTATTATCACATATTTGTTAAAACTTTTCTTGTACAGTATTTTTTTCTGAAATATAACATACTGTAAGGATTTATTCTTAAAATTACATTGTCTTTAGGGTACATAAATGAATTTCACATCATTGTTCAGCATATATATATATATATATATATTTACCAATGTTGACTGATAATTAAATATATGTTGTAACATTCTCATGTTAGAATACATAGCTCAATTAAACTGGACTACTAATTATTTCTGTACTATATAGTACAACACTGTGGATCTTATTATGTTGCAATTATTATTTAAAAAATTACCACTATTCAAAGCATTCAGATATTTCTGGTTGTTTATTTAGGGTTCGGTGATATTTGTCAGCAAGAATCTAGTGACTAATTTATAAAATTAAATTAAAAGATCTATTATAAAAAATAAATTAGTTTTTAATGAGTTATTAAACCTGAATCTTCTGCATCCGTTTATAACGTTTCCTTACATATGTACTAAAATGTTTTATATTTAACTTATTATATTAGAAACACTATTTGAAATCATCTGATTTTTATTCAATCAATTTTACGTTCTATGATTAAAGTTTTCCCCAGGATGTTACTGATCTGAATAAAATATTTATTTATAACTAACTCTCAATGGTTTAATAGATATAATTTACTAATGTAATTCTTTTTCTAAGATGTCTATAACTAGGATGACTATTCAAGTCGTATTGTTTGTGAGAACATTTTAATCACCAAATGTGAAACAGATGTTGGCCAAAAGTAAAATAATATGAGCTCTGCTACTTATTTGAAATCCTATTTTAAAAGATTATGATGACATAATTGTATTTATTTTCTTTTTAATCAGTGTTCTCATTTTTTGGTATTATTTACCCTTTATGAACTTAAGGCTGTATTTTAATTTGTAAATTTCATTGGTTACATAATGGAGATATGTTAGCCTTACTCTGAGGAGAATATTTTTATTTGATAACTGAATCAATATATTAATTGGAAATGCTTTTGAGTATAAAAGAAATTTTCCACCAACAGTTTAATTATATGGACAGGTAAAATCTCTCTCCCTTTTATCCAGAAGGTAATCCTAGCTACAAACTCTGATCAGACTTCTATCAAAATACATTACAAATTTTTATGATACATTACGTTGCCCACCAGGCTCGTATGGTGGTTAACTCATCTTTGCAAATCAGTCGTTTAACAGCTGATTTTCGAATTCAAATTTTCTGAAGTACAAAGCCTCGTAAAATTTAATTTATATGGATCTGAATACTAGGCAGTGATATCAGTGTACTGTGGGGTTGGGGTTCAATTAACTGCACATCACCAGAATAATCAGCCTGAGTATGTACAAGTCTAAACCTCATTTACATGTCATGCATATCATCCTCATCCCATTTGGTTTTTTTGGGGGGGGGGGCTAGTTATTTATAATTCACTAGTTGAACAGATTGCAATTTACACGTTAGGACAAATAAAAGTGAACTCCCTGTGATAGCCCACTAGGCTGTTTTACTGGTTAACACACATTGCAAATCAGCTGATTTTGAAGTTGAGAGTTCTAAGATTCAAATCCTAGTAAAGGTAATTGTTACTTTTAGATGGATTTAAATACTAGGTTGTGAATACTAGTGTTCTTTGGTGGTTGGGTTTCAATTAACCACACTTCTCAGGAGTGGTCGACCTGAGATTGTACAATTCTACCCTTCATTCACATTCATACATATCATCCTCATTCATCCTCTTAAGTAATACTAGATCTGAAGGCTAAACAGATAAAGAGAGAGAGAAACTCCCTGTGTTGTTTAACTGTTTCCATACATGAATTTCGTTGCAGATTTTCATCAATCAATTGCATAAGTTACTACAGTTCATTCCATTTAAGAGTATCTGGAATATATATTTATTTAATTATCTGGAATATATATTTTTCAATGTTTGAAATTGATCAAGCTGAATTATAAATTGAGTGAAGCGAGCTGAAGTATAGAACTGTTTAATTGTAAAAGTGCTATTCATTATTAAAACAGTAGTAATTGTTCAACCAATAACACTGAGACTAAAGTGTTGATGTAACTTTTATGTAGTTTAGTCTTTGTTAATTGTTTTGATGAAACAGTTTTTTAAATTAATAGAAGCTTTTATTTAGAAATAATTATATTAATGTTAAATTTCATATGAATATTTTTAATCATACCTTGTATATGAATATTAATATAATAATATCGTATATATATATATGAATATTTTTACTAGTCAGATAATTCATTTTGAATTAAAAATTTTGTAAGATAGTTAAAGAAAGGTGTTGTTAAATGTTAAAGAAAAATAAATACAATAATATAAAAAATGATACGATATTAAAAAATTAAACAAAAACGAAAACACAGTACAAGAATAAGGTCAATTTAGACTTATAAAAAACGGTAGACTCCCAGAGAAAGCTAAAAGACCAGGCATAACATGGATTAAAGAAAGAAAACTAGAAAAAAGTAACTAAATGAGAAAAATACTGGAAGAAAAAAAAGAATAATTCTGTTTGACTTTGTGTATGTGGTCCCTAGAGGCCTAATAAAAAACATATATATATATAAATACAAAATAATATTGTTTAAGATTAAATTACCTTTTACCCTATATGTATTTTGTTGTTTGACTTCTATTGTTCCCTAAATCTATGAGTGTTTACTCAAGTTTACTACTTTTGTTTATCATTTCAAAAAACATACTTTGTTTTTTGTATTTTATATTACACTTCTCATTTATAACTTTTTTATTTTCAGTGTGTTACATTTCTATTTTAATATTTATTGCACATACACAAATAAAAGAATTACTTTTATGTCTTATTTTCTGTACATTTTGGATGCTGATAGCAGTGATTGATTGATTATCTTTTGTTCAGTTTATTTTTTATTACTTTATTTCATTAAAGAAAATCCTTATCTATTGCCACGACAGTTATTACACAGAATAACAATTGCTTAAGTTAAAATTACTTATTGTATAAAAATATTCTTTGCTTTAATTAAAAAATTTAAATAATTATCCAATTTCAATCCGTAAAATTTAATTTTACCGAAAATGAAGTTTGATCATGATAATGAAGTATTATCATTATTGTTCGTTCATGAAATAGATAACAATTCTTATCAGTTGAGGTTTTAAATGATATACAATTGGAATTGCTAGTAATTTTGTTTGGGTATTGTGGTGTATATTTTTATTTTAGAAAGAAGTTTTGGTTTTATTTATTGAGTAGTTGCTTTTTAATATAGCAAAATTATGTTATTGTTTCAAATTGAATTGTTGAAATAAGATTATAAGTAATTGGGTGATTAAACATTAGTATTACTTGTATAAGTGATGTATCTTCCAATTCTAGTTATAGTTGTACACAGAGGTTAAAACCATCATGACAAAGAGATCATCAGTTTTTTTTTTCTTTATTATCTTTATCACTTTTGTTTTTTAGTACTATACTTTAATTTTTTTTTTTAACATTTATACTTTATTAATTATAATCATTTTATTTGTTTTTGTTTATAATTTTGTATTTTATTTTTTTGTTTTGATTTTTAAGGTTATTACTATTTATGATTGTTGGGGATATAATATTTATGATGTAATGTACATAATGCATATATATATATATTTATACATAAATAGTTCCCAAAAGAAGTGTTAAATGATCGGTGTGTTATTTATTACATCACTAAAGTTTCTATGTTTTATATTAATAAAAGTGGAAAAAAGGAAATATTTACAACTTATTGTATCTAGATGATGATGTATAAATGATTCATATTAATTATTTCAACGGATGGATTATTTAATATATAATACATAATATATTATGGATGCTATCAATGACATTACTTTATTATCTGTTAGTACAGGTACGTAATGATGCATATATTACAAAAAAAACTTTATTCATATTGTAATAATTTTAAGGTTTTTTCATATTTATATGTATTATATATATTTATCTGTTCTTAATTTCGGTCTCTTTAATTTATAAGGCAATTTAATTAAAAATGAATATCCTCTTACCACTTTCTTTCTGTCTTCATGAATAATATATATATTTTTATTTCTTTTTAATCTATCTTGGAATAGTTTATATGTTCTTGCGGTAATTTCTTAGGTTATGTTTGAAATTTGTATCTTTATGTTGTTTATGATATATGACTGTGTATAATATCCTTAAATGGGTTTGTTTTACCTATAGTGAATTTTATTATTTTTCACTAGAACAATATTGTTATATATTTAATTACTGCTTATTTATAATGCCAAATGTTTAGTTTGGATTTTAACAATCCTACCATCAGCTGTTAGAATTGATCTGTGTATCATGTTAAGTATAATTTTTATTAAATTGTGATATAATGAAAAATGTAGGTATTTCTTTTTAATTTTCTTTCTTTTTTTTTTTTTGTTTAGTGATGTAAAATAATATACATATAATAATAATAATAATATTGATTTACTCTATAGAAATACAGTTACATGTTTACAGGTCATTTGTTTTTCAATCTAGTAAAAAGTAATTGTTTGTACTCTGTATGTTATATTCTATCTATGATAGTGCATTGTGTTTATTAGCATCTTAATGTAGTAATAGTAGTTGCTCTGAATCATATTAAATAAAATATATTTAAACAATTTGCTTCTATTACAGTAATTATATTTTGGTTACATTCATTTATACATGTGTAAGGAGTTTGAGAATGAAGTAGCATTCTCTTGAAAGTGAAAGTTGAATGTTAGTAAGATTTTAATATGATTTTCATTAAAACTAGATGTGTTATGTATGCAGTATTTAGTCTTACACCTTCTACCTCTAGATATATCCATGACATCATCATTATTGTAACCCCATTTTTTGCTTTTCTCTTTCGTTGTTTCATTCTACACATTTACAAAACCCTTTATACCTTTTTTTTGTTGTTGAATTTTTATTGATTATTTCTCTTATTCTTTATAATGATGTTCATTAGTACCTTTTTTGGAATTATTATGTCAGGTACATAATTTTAAACATATTTTATTGTAAAAATTCTCTTTCATTTTTATTTTACTCGTTTGGATGTAGGTGTATATTTTCACATATCTACTTGTATCAGTTTTTTGACTATTTTATTATCTCTTTTTGTTTATTGATAATCTTTTAAGCCATTTATTCTTTACAATCTTTATCTTATTTAAAACAAAACAGTGCAGCGCACATTCTAATATTTATTTTGCATTAGTTGCCCATTTTATGATCGTATTAAATTTAAGTGTTTTTTTCTAGCCCTTAAGCAATAATTTATCTCCTTATAATGTAAGCAATAGTTTTTTTATTATTTAAATGCATAATTTTTTTTATAAGTGTCTGTATTAGTAGAATGCTTACTAATTCATGTCAAACTATACATTTATCTTTAGTGTTCTTATCAGGTAATAAAAGCTAATCTTAAATAACTTAAAACTTAACACTTAATTTAAAACTTTTTAACTTAAAACCTTTTTTGGTTTGAAGCATGTAAAACAAACAGTTGTACCCGATCTAAATTAGCGAAGTTAACTTCCCAATATAGCACCAAATTCGTTTATGCAGAATTATATACACTAAATTCAAATTTTAATGCGCAATTAGGTTAAAAGTAAAGATTGATAAACTGAATTGGAATCGTGCAAAAACTACTTACAATTGCTTGGGGTAAAACGTGATCCAGTTAATTTTCTTCTGCGTAAATTTTTATCAGTGTCAAAAGTTGATACTAATGAAGTTACACTGACATACTGATTCATTCGAATAAATTCCTGTGCCAGATAACAATAGTTGCTTAGTTTATTTTTAAACGATGAGACTTAAGAACAGTTTCTTTTTTCACAAATAACAAAGAATGATGCACCTTGTAAATCAAACTGTGCTGGAGGCTTAATTGTGCTATTAACAAAATACAATCTAATGTTGATATGCCAATACCAGTGAATTTTTATACGTTACTGAAAAGCGCACAATTATATGTTACTTTGACATAAATAAAGATTAAATGAAACCATAAGGAAATAATCTGTTATGGTGTCTTGTAATTCAGACATTTTAGAATAAATTTTTTTAGTTATATCTTCCATACTAGAAGTGCATTGCAAGACTTACTAATTGTATAGTTTTTGTTACAATTAATTTTTTTGTGAACAGTTTAATGATTTAGAGAAAAACAATTTATGGATATACTTTTGTTTGCATCATGAAGGATATCATCAGCTACCTGATCGGCATAATATGACTAATGTATTAGTATTTTAATTCAATTCTTGGTATAATATTGTCCGGTTGTTATTTTATCACGTAATACGTGAATTAACTTGTCCTCAAACCTCACGGTTTTTATTCATTAAAAACATTATCCACTGTAATAACTGTTTTAACATTCTGAAATTTAGAAGTAACACGCATAAAAATTCTATTTGGTGGCTGACACCCGTATATAAATTACAAAGCATCATTTAATGTTATTTCCGGGAAGATGTTGTCAAGTAACTTGTAGCTGACTGATTTAGCTTTTTTTCTTTTTATTTAAACTGTACCTAATTTAATTTATGATTTGTTATGAAACTCATTTTAATTTTTAAGTTAAGGAAATTAAAGAAAATATTAGATCATTTATTGTTTAGGTAGAAACTATATTAACCAAACATTCTTGGAGTTATCTATACTTGTCTATAATTTTTAATACTATACTATAAAATTCAAAAATTAATTTAAACATCAGGAAAACATTTCTGAAAGTATATGTTTGGAGCGTAGCTTTATACGGAAGTGAAA
>JAAAKQ030059089.1:0-15904 GCA_010016005.3 Zanna intricata
TTCAGACGACTCCCGGTAAAGCCCTTCTGGGCTAGGAACGGGAGGGGTGGTGTGGCGGCCGGAATCGCCACTTGGTGTGTGTCTTCCCCTATGGGGGTTGGGATGTTACTCACTTGAAATATATTTTCATTGATATCAGCAAATATTGTTGCCCCAAATTTCTTATGAAAAAAAATATTAACAATAATAGAATGAATGAAGATACACATATTGTAATGTGGTAGGTAGGGCTCAATCACTGGCTATATTTTCTGGCCAAAAGGGTTAGTGCTATGTACCTAGTTTTAGGTGTTTTTATATGAGAATTTTGTTAAAATTTGCAGTAAAGCGGTTATTAATGGTTTTTATTGAATTTATATTTTTTATTGTTTCTTTATTGTGTTTGTTCTGTATTTATAAATATATATAAATTTGAACTGTAACACAGTGTCTCCTGTCATAAAGAGATTGTGGAGTTCTGTGACAACATGCTATTAATGTAACAAACTAATTTAATAACAATAATAACTAGAATTTATCATCTTATAATAGTTAAACACATTCACCCAGACTTATGGCTCAGTTATAGATGTATGCTTTTACTTTAGATCATTTATCCTTATGCTGCATTATATAGCTACATTGTCTGAAATATTATTTACCAAAAAGGTGATGAAAGTTTATTGACTCATGAAATTTGATTTAGTTTAGCACAACCTATGATAATCTGGTAGATTACTATAAAGCTGACTGGGACCATTACCACAGATTAAGGTAAATTCATCAAAATCATTTAAATTAAATAATTTTTTTGATAAAGGGCCAAAGAAAATTCATTAATTTTTTAACTTTGAAGTATAATTGAACTATGGTCTTTCATGTCCAGGTCATGTCTAGTCCACCAAAAATAATTTATTGATGTTATTGTAAGCAAAGAAATTAAGAGTCCTCCCATATTTTCAAGTATAAAATGTTTCCTCTTAAATACGTATTCATTTTTAAAGTCCTTTCTTTATTATTCCATCAGGAATAATAAATTTTCAACTTGAGTTAAAGTGGCTAGGTAGGAGTAACGTTAATCTAACAGAAAGAATACATTCCGAGCATTACTAAATCAATTCTGGGGTTTTGTTACCCCCAAACTATTCACATCATTTTTCAGAAAATAAGTTATATTCTTAAGACATAAATTTTTCATGGCTCTTTTTTTCATTATTAGACAGATTAAGAGGTGGTTGTAATACTTACTTCTGGACTTAGCATATTTTCTGGATACGTCATTTGAAATTTTATCACCTGTGTTTATAATTTCTTTGATTTTTTATTGCAAAACTAGAATATCTTAATTACATATAGTACGTTTATTTTTGTGAAATGTTATTAATTATGTAAACCTCTAAAAACCAAATTCCTACATTTGATTGGGTAATTTGTATCGTTTGTATGAGATTCATGTCAGATTTAATGTACTCTATTAGCAAACTTAAACTTCAGCATCAAACATTGTATGCTTTGATCCTTGTATACTCGTCGAGACACCTCTGGGTCAAACACAAGACATTAACCGTTAATGTGAAAATTAATATGTTAGTGAAACAATTTTCTTTGTAAACTATTTTTAAATAATTGAGCTGGTCTTCTAGTTGGCATAATGACTATTACAGGTTAAATTCTTATAAGTACAAAGTATTTTTTATAAAAATACAGTTTTTTTCCCAGAGTAAAATCAGGAACTTCTGAACCAATCTCAAAATTTTCTACATCATTTAAAACTTACTCCTTTCTGAATGTCTTAGGCTGTAATTACTCTTGTATATCATGTATATCCTTGCAGTTCACTTACTTGGCTCATGGTAGTATGTAATAAGATTAATGATTTATAGATAAGAGAATAGAATCTATTGTGGTAAAATTGTCTACCAAACTTTGGAATCTGATTCTACAAGACTAGAAGCGTGCCAGCGCTGGGTTAAAAAAGATTTAATTGAACCTCAATAATATTTCCCTTGGACTCCTCATAATACATGGTTGACTTCCTGGATGATTCCAGTTATACTCCCAGGTATTTAACTTCCTTACTTTCCAGGATTGTAAAATTTAAAGAACTGTAAAGACAATCAAAATTTAAAGAACTGAGAATGTACATTTATCACTATTTGTTCCATAGTTTTTTAAAAGTTTATTTAATTTAAAAACCTATCGTAGCTTACATCTATAAATGAAAACCAAAGATATATATCAAAAGGTAATTTTTATTTCTTATGACACTATGAACTGCAGGTTTCTAGACATTTTATAAAAAATACTTTCTTTTTTTAGAATTATGTAGTTGCACCATGAAAATGTCTTATTATACAATAAATAAAACATTAAATGGTAATTACAAACAAGTTATACAAAATAACTATAAATGGTAATTTAAAAAAAAAATCTTTATCACAACTAAAACAAGCTAATACAAAAGTTAATTTATAATTATTATTATTATACAATATATATAAGTATTTAACATTATTAAAATAACATATACTTTTTTAAAATGTACATGGATTTGAAAATAAAGTTATTTTTAAATACCCATTTTTGGTACAAACCTTTACTCCAGTTATATTTCAACAGATAAATAAGTAAAAATACTTACCAAATGCATGTTTTCAGTAATTTTTGATGTTATTAACTGGATTTCGTTAGAATACTTTTCACAGATATCAGGAATTAATTAACGTTTATTTTTAAAAAATATCTGTAACAAATGAAGAGCATGTCCTTGATGGAATGGACGAATATCTGAACTGAAAGAATAATCAATAATGTCCACGACTAATGAAAATGCTCCTTCCCACTGAAGGCTTAATGCAATTTGGAACAATCCTACTGGTATAACTGAATTACTGAAATAAATAATAATAAAATTATAAGTTTAGTAAAAAGTAAATTATAATAAATAGAAGAAAAAATAAACAGCTGATCTGCAGTAGAAATAACAAACCAATGTAGTGCAAAAAAATAAAAATTGCACCCCAAAAGTGTGTCAGTTAATAAATAAATCGTATTGGGAAAAGAAAGCCAATTTTAAATGAAAGGCACCTCTGAAAATGATTGAGCACTTTATGCTTCTAGGTTGATCATGGACCCATGATCAACCTAAAAGTAGAGCTACTACCCAAACAAGCTTCATTAGTGAAGCAGGTGCTTCACTATCTAGTCCCTCCAGTCTTGCAGAGGGATGAAGTGTGGAACTGAAGTGATTAAGTCTTATACACTAGTGATAACTGGAGATAACTCTACAAAAACCAAACACTTAAGTTTTATTTCTTACTTGACTATTATAAAAAATAAATACATGCAGCAACTAATTTAAATAAAATTCATATAAAGCAGCATCTCTCAACGTAGGGATTGGGATGATATGAAAGGGGGGGGCACGAAATTAGCGTAAATCTTTACACTCAAACAATAATGAAATTATTAGGTTGGTATAACTGAATTCAAAGTGACAGCATTAGTTAAATGAGATCTGTGATTTTTCAAAAATTGTGAAAGTTACTGTTAGGGTTTATATATTTTTGATTTTGGACATAATGTATAATTAAATTGGAAGAGACAGAGATATCATATAATTACATTCCTTTAGTTTAAAGCTGGTAAAAGCATGAGATACATGACAAGTGAGGTAGGACCATTCTTGACATTTGGCTAAAATTACTACTAAGATGTTAAATTTTGTTAGGTCAAGGTCAATTTTGTTAGGTTTTGTGAGGTATTGTTACCTCATACTGCTAACGTTAGTATTTTTGGATTACCACTACTTGTCAGTGCGCTCTGGTGGTGAGCAATGTTTTAGCACCTAAGGACAAACAGTCAGTGAGTGATTGAACTCTGGACGAAGTAGTTGTTAAGTATTAACATGAGTTTGACAGATGAACTTATGCAGTCTCACGCCTATCCCCTTAATGGGTCATTAATTTCAGAAGTATTTGTATTATTAAAAGTTTCAGTGTTTTTCCATTGATTAAGATAAATAAATATACATTTAATTAATTATAAATATTGCTGTTTTGTCATTATCTAAGATTCAGACATTCATACATTAAACGATTCATTACCACACCATCATACAGCCTATTTATTTGTTTAGTTATTTAGTTTTTTATAAATGTAGCGTTCAAGTATCACAAAGTTCACTAGGTACTATACCAGCTTATTTAAATTGCAGCAATCATCGGCATATAAGAATATATAGTTTGGTAGTAGCATTGTAATTATCGATTGTATAAATTGATCATAGCAATTTAGAAAATAAATACAGTACTGCTGCAGTAGGAAATTAATAGTTGTCTGGCTCGGATTGAAGAATTTGTCATCTTATGTTATAAGGTTTATTTCTGGTGCCAGCTTCCATGGTGCGAGTGGTAGCATCTCTGCCTTTCATCTGGAAGTCCCAGGTTCAAATCCCGGTCAGGCATGGCATTTTTCACACACGCTAACAATTCATTTATCTCAACCTCCAGTGATCCAGAGGTTAAAAAAGAAAAAAAAAGTTTATTTCTAGTGTGCAGTAATCTCTTATGATTATCATTAATGGACTATCAGCAGAATTTGATTATTGAAATCATTTATAAAATTTATGACTGATATTAGTTATTACTAAATGGTTCTGATTATAATTTTACCAATTATCTATAATAAAGTTTTATTATTTAGTGTTTTTAAACTTAATATTATAATAATATTTATTGTTTGTAGTAATTTAATATGTATCATAGCCTGTTGCAGTAATAATTATTTGCATTTGTTTTAACTAATTGGGTTTCCTCTTATTGTTTATAATAACAGATAAAATATATAAATATTTTTTTTTGTCTTCAGTCATTTGACTGGTTTGATGCATCTCTCCAAGATTCCTTATCTAGTGCCAGTCGTTTCATTTCGGTATACTGCCTACATCCTACATCTTCAACAACTTGTTTTACATATTCCAACCATTGCCTGCATACACAATTTTTCCCATCTACCTGTCCTTCCAATATCAAAGTGACTATTCCAGGATGCCTTAACATGTGCCCTATAAGTCTGTCTCTTCTTTTAACTATATTTTTCCAAATGCATCTTTTTTCATTGATTTTCCGTAAAACCTCTTCATTTGTAACTTTAACCATCCATCTGATTTTTAACATTCTCCTATAACAATACATTTCAAAAGCTAATCTTTTCTTCTCAGGTACTCTGATCGTCCAGGTTTCACTTCAATATAAAGCTACGCTCCAAACATATACTTTCAGAAATGTTTTCCTGATGTTTAAATTAATTATAATTTGGTAAAATTCATAAAGTAAATTTATGTTATATAGAGCAGAGACTTAGAATACAATTTTGGAGACATAGCTACTCTGTTTGACCAGCTAAAAAGTGAAATAAAACCAGACGTGGAAAATATTATTAAGAAGGAAATTGGAAAATTAAATATTAATTTGATAATTGAAGAACAAAATAAAAAAATTGAAGAGTTAGCCATAGAAAACAAGGATCTCAAGAGAACTGTTAAAACGATAACCGACAATATGGGATACTGTCCAGAGAAAAAATAATTAAATTTTTTGTGTTAGTCGACTAGAGCAGGAGAAAGTTAAATATTAATTTGATAATTGAAGAGTTAGCCATAGAAAACGAGGATCTTAAGCGAACTGTTAAACAACAACAGACAATATTGGATACTGTCCAAAGAAAAAATAATGAAATTTTTTATGTTAGTTGACTAGAACAGGAGTATTTCACGAATCTACAGGATAAATTGATTGATATATTTAACAACATTATGATGGTAGACATGTATAAGATGGACCTCAATTAGATGAGACGGCTTGGCTCAGCAGAGAGGGAGACGAGTCTAGTGCTAATTTCCTTTCTTTCAAGGATTACTAAGATTTTGTGGCATAGTTTCAAACGAAAGGAAGCAGAATTTACATGAATGAGGACTATGATTTAGAAACATGGAAGAAAAGAAAGACTATGTTAGAAATTTGGAAACTCTGCGGTCTACTGGTCAGGATTCAAAACTGCGTTGAGACGGATTGTTGGTTAATGGCAATTTTCAACAATATAAAGAGTTGATTCAGGAACACAAAAGTATGGATGAAAGAGAGGATATGGATGGTCAAGTGGGTGAAAAAATGAAATGAATAGGTAAGAGCTCAAAAGAAATAGTGTTAGCAGTGATGGTTGACTTTCTTCATCCAAGAACTGATTCAGCACCATCAACCAAGTCAAAGGATAATTAATAATGGGAAATTGAATTTAAAATTGTGCATATCGTAGCGTACTTTATATGTAGATTAAAAAGCAAACTGAATGATTTACAATTATAATGTTTCTATGAAAATGCAAAGTCTTTCTTCTGTTTGAAATTCTTATCTTGGATGATGAGAATTTGGTAATGTTTAAGAATATGTTAGATAATGGTAATGTTTTGTGTATTTCTGCAATTAAAACATCCAACTTTGGCAGAGCAAATGGCAGCTGTGTTTGGAATGAAAAAGGGTAAAAAATATGTAAATAGTGTAAAGTTTGTTAAATTGGGTGCTTACAATGTAATAAAAATAGCTTTATTCACAGTCTGAACTGAATGATTTGGTTCGAGACTTACATCTGACCAAAGAAAATTCACAATTGCTTGGTTTGAGGCTTAAAGAGAAGAATCTGGCTAGTACCTGGCACTTGATTTTTCTGGTTGAGGTATAGAGAAAAGGATTTTCTTCCATATTTTTCATAAGTAGGAGATGCATTGATTTACATGGACTTTTGAGTAGATTTAACATTTCATATGAAAGTACCGATTGTAAAAGTATGATTGTACCAGTTGACTGTTCATAGATTCATCCAAAAGAAGTCTCAAAGTTGTCCTTCATTCAATACGTATCTGTCAATACCCATCAGATATTCTGTCCATTTAAAAGAGGGTTATGATAATTTTAAATTCTTCGTTGATAAAATTAAATATGACAATCGTAAGTGAATTTTGTGTGGCAATCTCAAAATAATTTTGATGCTCCTGGGACATGGTTAAGAAAAGATTGGCCAAATAGAGCTTCATTAGAACCTGGAACCAAAAATGTGCTTCGAAAAGCTCTCGTAGATCTGAATAAACTTTTCCTTCCACCTCTGCATATCAAGTTAGGCTTTATAAATCAATTTGTCAAAGCCTTACCAAAAGAAGATTGTTAATATCTGTGTAAAAGAAGCCTGGGGAGTCTTTAAAGACATAGTAACTATGTTTCTGGGCAATAAGAAGGATCTGAACTTCAGATCCTTGTTGAGAACATGCTGCAGAAGTACAAAAATTTAGGCTGTTCCATGAGCTTGAAGGTTCACTTCCTAAATTCACATGTGGACTATTTTCCTGAAAATCTGGGTACTTTAGTAAAGAGATGGGTGAGAGATTCCATGAAGACATGAAAGAAATGGAAAGGAGGTATCAAGGAACTAGTATAATGATAGCAGGCTATTGCCTTCATTGTAGTATGATGTTACACAGATATGAACTCTATTGAAAACATAAAAGGAAAGGCATGAACTAGAGCATAGGCCATCCAAAGAAACTTTGACACATGGAATAAAATGTTGCTGTATCATGCTTCAAATGATCACTTAAAATACAGACAGTTTTGTGTAGTAATACGTCATTTTCCTTGAAATAGAACACAAAAGGGTAAACTGCAGCTTGGCTGTTAACCAAATGGAAACTTTGTATCTCATCTTGAACAAGAACTGAAAATTTTTCTCCAAAGACTGCCACACCAAACATTCATCTTCACCAAATTCTGATTTTTTCTTCTTGAAGAACTGAGCTTGAGATTTTGACACGAAATGGTGATTTTTCAGCATTTCCAATTTTTCCACTAATGATTCAAAAACTCATCTTTGGTCTGAACAACAGTAATCATCTCTACCCTATCAGCTTATCCACAGTTTGTATATTATTATATCTGGCAACACATCACACTCTTTGGAAAAGTTGAACATGTCAAACACTGCCTGCTTACTTGGACATTTGGTGCACACATTTATCATATAGCTGTAGTTATCCTTGTGACAAACAAAGATGTCTACTAAGAAATAGTAAAAATCAACTTTTAGTTGAATCAAATCAACATTAAGTTTGAGACCATCAATCATGAGTTTGATATGGTGGTGGGGGAGACACAAAATGTATGAGTCCTGGATGTACCAGCCAAGATACACCATTTTGGATTGAGTTTGAAGAAATTTTATCTTCCAATATTTTCCTCAGGGTTTTCGATTTTAAAGGAGACGTAAAATTCATTTAAGTTTATCAGAACAAGGTGCTTTTGCTTATGCACTTTGACACCATAAACATTCGTGCTAACAATCCTTCTTTCCCATACCAGCCTGCTATTATTGTATCTTGATAAGATAACACAACTTTTAATGATTTTCTGGTAAAATTCCTTTCTCATTAATTGTCTAGTAAGTCTAACCAAACACACTTATTTTAGATTTTAATGCTGATCACCTTTGATCCGTACTTAATTTTTTCAATTTTTATGGAGGTGATACACCCAAAATCTTACAAGCATCATCCAATAGTTCAATATTCTGATGTGGGGCAATGTATCACTCTTGGTCTTAGCATTCATACAGTTCTTAGTTCTGCTGAGAAAAAATACATTTGAAACAGTTACCTCAAAGAGACTTTCCAGGAATTAGATTTAAATTTGGAGAATGTGTTCTTTAAGAGCTTGTTTTAATGCTATTGTCTTAAGTTTTCCTTGACTGTCTGACTCCTGTAAATGCAGGCAACCAACAGTGCGGATCCTGCAGTGAGCTGAAAAAGCTTGTTCAGGTGCTTTGTGATCAGGTTGCTTTTCTGACTGCAACTATTACTGAGTTAATGAAGTTGAATAAAAATTCAGTATTTGCAACTAGTGAAGCTAACACTAGTGGCATTTCTCTGAAAGTCCCTGTCCCTCAAGTTTTACCTTTGTGGACAGGAGCATATACATCAGGTGGTAAACCACCAAATAAGCTCATTGCTAAGGGAACCCACACCACAGCTTCCTCAGGGATGTCATCTCAGTTATCTACATCTCCCCCTCCAATACCCCCATGTACTGGAGAATATGGTAGAGAAACTGCCCGATCCCAGGCATCCGATTACCTTAAAATCAAAAATTCAAAAAAGAAAAACCGGTTCACCTACAACTAACTTTGTCATATATTTATCTTTATTACCTCATCTACCTACCTTTTATTTATGAGCAGGATTCAATGGAACGTTAAGAGGTCTTCTATCTTGCACTGAAGATGTTAAAGTATTGATGCACACACATGAACTGTTAATAATGTGTTTCCAAGAAACACATCTATTACAAAAAGTTGTAGTAACACTCAGAGACTGTATCAATGAGAGATACGACTGTCTGTTAGATAACTGAGAAAACGGTGGTGTTGCTTTTTTCATATGAAATGAGGTGTCGACTAGAAGAATACCACTGACTACACGTATTCCTGCTTCTGCTGTTAAAATCATGGTCCCGTTTAAATTGCACATTTTCAATCTGTACCTCTTAGCAAATTCTGAGTACAGTGCTCTAGAAATCTCAAATCTCGCTCAAATACCATCGCCGACGTTAATATTAGGAGGTTTCAATGCCCATCATGTTTCCTGGGGCTAATCTTTCTGCTCATCTCGAAGAAGTATGATGAACCGATAGAGACAAGATTTGGATCTTTGTTTACTGAATGATGGTTCATACACATTCATATCCTCATCGTCTGGTATACGGTCCAACATCGGCTTCTCCTTATGTACACCGAATTAATACACCAAACCTTATGTACACCAAGTAAGACTCCCACGTCTTACTTGGTCTTTTTTTTTTAACCTCTGGAAACACAATTAAGTATATATTCAGAGGATGAGATGAATGAATTGTAGCGTGTGTGAAAAATGCCATGCCTGACCGGGATTCAAACCCGGGACCTCCAGATGAAAGCCGAGACGCTACCACTCCGCCACGGAGGCCGGCATGTCTTACTTGGTCTGCTTCTGATGATCACGGCAGTGACCACAGACCAATTATTATTATTATAGTATTTGGTCTCGACCGCAAGGTTAATAAAAGTAAACGGAGATGGATTGTTGAAAAAGCAGATTGGAATGGTTACCATAAAGCCTTCCCATCATAGTATGACGATGATGCAGACGCCCTTGATGAACTTACCTCCTTTTTGTCTCTGATACTTGGGAATGCTAATAGATTTATCTCATAAATATCTGGAAACCCTAGTCTTCCGTTCCTTGGTGGAACGATAATTGCCAAAATGCTATTAGCAAATGACGGCAGGCACTGCGCAAATTTAACCGCAGGCCAACCGATAAACATCTCGGATACCGTAAGGCTAGAGAGGTATGGCGCCGAGTATTTTTAGACGCTAGGAGGAAGTCAAGGAGGAAATACGTGGACACCATCTCATGCACTACCCCCACGTCTGCTGTTTGGAAAAAGATCCGTACAATCTGCGGATCACCAACACAATCCATTCTTGGACTAATTCATGAAGAAGAACTTATCACAATACTATCTGCAGTGGCAAGTAACTTAGCAGATTGTTTCCGTTCTGTCTCCCTCACCTCAGCATACAATAACGAATTAAAGAGGGACAAATTACAAATGGAAGTATCTTCATTAAATGTAGGTGGGTGAATTAAACGTTCCATTTTCATTCAACGAGCTGTCACACGCAATTAAAACCTCACGTGACACCTCCTCTGGACGCGACAACAATCGTCTCTGTATGCAGTCACATCTTCCTAATTCGGAGTTACAACACCTATTGAGTATATAATGGTTTATTCTCTGCGCAAGTCTTTCCAGCCATCTGGTCAGAAGCCTTTGTCGTACCAGTACTTAAATCTGGTAAAGACAAAGCAAACTCTTCATGCTACCGTCCTATCTCTATATGCGTTTTATGTAAACTATTAGAAAAAATGGTGAACCGCAGACGTACCTGGTATTTGGAGAAAAATTGGCTTTTATCACCTGAAAAATGTGGGTTCCGATGAGGACGGTCTTCAATTGACAATTTGGTATCACTGGAATCAGCTACTCAAAACGCTTTCCTACATCGCCAGCGCCTCATCGCTATCTTCTTCGACATCAGAAAGGCGTACGACACGGCCTGGCGACGTGATATTTTAAACACTCATAGATTGGGGAATCAGTGGCAATATGCTCACCTTTATTGCGGGATTTTTAAATAATCGGACTTTTAGTGTTCATGTAGGAGATTCTCTATCAGGCAGCGCCATCTTTGAAAATGGAGTGCCTCGAGGAAGTGTATTAAGTACCACCTATATTTTCTATTGCTATCAACACTGTCACCAAATATGTGCACCCACCTGTTTCATGTTCGTTATTTGTCGATGACTTCGCCATATATATTACGTCCCGTTCGACAGCCACAGCAGAGAGACTACTTCAGAACACAATATCACGCCTTGAAACTTGGTCCAGGGTTGCTGGCTTCACCTTTTCACCCAAGAAACTAAATGTGTAGTCTTTCCTGGGCTCCGGGACCTTTCCATCCTGCAAGTATTTCTCAATGGAGAGCTGATTGCTGTCTCTCCTAACATCAGGTTTCTAGTTTTAGTTTTTGATAGCCGACTCACGTGGGTCAAACACATCAAAGAATTAAAAGCAAAAAGTTCCAAACTTTTAGATATGCTTCGAGTCCTTTGCAACACAAATTGGGGAGCAGATCGAACAAGTATGATACGCTTTTATTATTATTTAGTTCGTTTCCCGTTTAGATTACGGTTGTGTCGCCTACTCTTCAACGCGTCATACCGTACTTAAAATGCTGGATGCTGTACATCATTCCTTCCTTAGGCTTGCCACAGGTGCCTTTAAATCAAGCCCTGTAGTAAGCTTGGTTTTTGAAGCAGTGAGCCATCACTTTGGATGGACGGGACCAGCTTTTAGCATCCTACTTTGTCCGTCTCAAAGGACAACCCTGCTTTTGAATCGGTTCTTGGAAATCCTAATTTAGTAAGATATGAGTATCATCCACGTTGTACTGCCCCTGTAGGTGTCCGTACCCATCGTCTACTGCACCTTATAAATGTTGGCACGCCTTCTACTTTTCCAACATATCCGTGCTCATATCTTCCGTGGAGAATCAACCTTCTAAATTTAATTTTTGACCTTACACGACTTACAATAAAGAATCAACACCACCTATTATCTTCCAGCAAATGTTTCAACATTATCCTATTCAACTCAAACGCAGATGCAATAGTATACACTGATGGATCGAAACACAACGATGCCGTTGGTTGCGCATTTGTTGTCGATGATAGAAGATATATGTTTGACCTACCTAGTACCACAAGTGAATTTACTGCTGAACTATACGCAATAAATAAGGCTCTGAATGTCATTAACCCTACGTATCTAAATATCCTTATTTATTTGTAGTGACTCAAGCGTACTCTCCAAGCCCTAGAAAACTTTTATTCCAAACATCCTATAGTCATAGAAATCTATAACGCAATCGCTGAGTTGAACCATCGCAACACACAAGTGAGTTTCTGTTGGATCCCTAGCTACGTGGGGATTCTGGGAAATGATCGCGCAGTTTCCGCAGCTAAGGATGCGTGTAGTGAAACATCCTTTACTACCCATGACGGGTTAGTTAATGGGACTTTATGAACTGTGTAAAACTCACTCTTCGCACAAAGTGGCAAGGTGGCTGGACTTCTATAGTTGATAACAAACTACGGTATATTAAAGATTCTGTGTTGCCATGGGACTTCTCATGCAGAAAAATCGTCGTGAGGAAGTGGTCCTCTGTCGATTGCGGGTAGGACATACACACACAGATACCTTATGTCAGGAGGAAATGCAATACTCTGTATAAGATGTAACTGACGACTAACTGTGCGTCATATCTTGATAGATTGAGTATGTTAGGCGGCCTTAAGTCACAAATTTAAGTTATCTGGAAACCTTCACCCCCTCCTAGGCAATAATAAGCAAGTGCTGGATCAGCAACTCGTATTCCTACGCAGTCTAAATACGTTTTATCAAATTAATTATTTATGTAGTCGTAGTTTATTTTTGTTATCCGTGAAGAGGCCCTTTAAACCCTCCATGGATTCTGTTGAATATTTTAAATAAATTTTTTTATTTTACTTTCAAGATGGTGACTGTGATAATAGTTGTAAGATTTTTGTGATATTAGTTTTAAGTTTTAGTGATATTTTATCTCTGATATTAGCTTTAAGTTTTAGTTAATATTTTAATTTTAATTTAGTGGTATTATTTTTTACTTTTTCATGTGATATTAGTAGTAAGTTTTTAGTGAAATTAGTTTAAGTTTTTAATTTATTTATTTGTTATTTTTAATTTCTATCTAGTTTTAAGTTTTAGGTATTCATAATTTTTACTTAATCTGAGCGTTAATAACGCCTCAGCATTTTTCGCCCACAAAAAAAAATATACCGAAGAGATTCTTCTGAATTTCTTTAAAAAAAATACCGGATTCATCAACAATGTAGATTTTTTGTCCGAATAGCCCTCTTATAATTTTGGCCAAATGGTTTCTAGCCATTTTTGTGACACAAAGCTGTCACGGGAGCTGCTGTGGCCTCGCCTATTATTCTTCTCATAACAATATCGTGACGCTTACGGAATTGTATCCACATGACTGGAGTTATTTCATGTTGTTTACCGAATTTTTCATAAAAATCGTTCGCCTTGTTTCCAGTATAGGACATATTACTAGCCCTAACATAGGGATATTACTAGCCCTAACAATTTTAATTAGATTCTCACTTACAAGATAATGTAACTTATTCTATGGAGTAATAATGATATCGATGTTGCATATGAAAGTACATAAAAAGTAAACTGGTATTGCGTTAATTTATCGCCTACAAAGAGTTTCGTGGTTCTGTCAGTCGAAAAGTACTATATCTATAATACTACATCGGATAAAATAATACCGATGATAATTTTCTCTCTCGGGGGCAAAATTAATTGTTGTCTGATGTTTCTCAGCCTTTGGATCTGATAAAATGGAAAGTGTAAAATGTAAATAATCATACACTTTATGATTATTTAAAAGTGGGGAAATATTATCAGTTAGAATATACCGTCCAATGATTGGTCAGTTCCTTAAAGCTTGTGATAGGTGTAAATTAGTTACTTTTTAATTGGTCAATATTATTAGTACTTGTTTTTGTGTAGGAGGGTATGGTATTCTGATCTGTTGGTTTCTAAAGTAATCTGGGAGGAGGCGGTGAAGTATTTTTGTATTCTGGTAGGAGCGGTAATACTTGAGTGTAATCAGGGAGGGGGGTGGTGAAACTTTAGTGTAATCTGCGATATGCAACCATGGACCGTCTTTATACCGTCATTAAATATGACGATATACGTACCGTCATCGGATTATTTATTACCGTCTTTTGTGAGGGGATTTTCAACTTGTTTGGATCATATTTTATTGCGTTTGTTAGGTGACTTTTATGAAAACGAAAATATAAATAAATATTTACCTAATCTTGACTATTATTAAAAACCTTTTTATGCCGGTATCTTAATCTGTTACTTAAAATATTAGCTCTTGACATTACAAAATTCACACCATATTAAAAAAAAAAGACTTTATGCGCATGCATTTTTATGATTTTCTATTAAAATATTTTTGCATTTGAAAATTAAATTAATAATACTTATCGTGAAACTTACCTGTAAAGAAATGTTAAAAGTATTGTACAGTGAATATCGTTTATAGACAACTTCAAGCAACCGATGATTTTAGGTCATTATAACCGATAGTCACTGTAACCGATGTTTAGGTAGCTTAGTGATACTACTTTAATATGGCATCTACACGGTAGAGTAAAAGAAGATAAGAGAAAATCTTAAAAATTACTTCAAAAAGTCGGTTATTTTGCTATATTTTGAACATTTCTTCTTGTAATACAGTCAAAACAAACATTCTTTGTTTTTTCATCAGCAATTTCTGTAAAACTGAGAAACCGGCAAACGGTTTTCATTGTCGAAAAAACTTCTAGAAGATTTGACGGGTTGATATATTCGCCGTTACCTTCGTTGCCATTACCTACGTCCCCATCTATTTCTACTAATACTGAAGCCACTACATCATCATCTGTTATAGTTTCATGCGTTTCTAAATTTTTGTCTACCTCTTGATAATCTTCAACAATACATTTGGCAAAGATTTCTTTTGCAGAGTATTTTTCTGACACACCGTTTGTAGCTGCTGCGGCCTCGCCGCTTATTCTCTTCGTCACAATATCGTGACGCTTATGGAATTATTGTATCCGAGTTGAAGTTGTTTCATGTGATTTACCGAATTTTTCATTAAAATAGTTCGCCCTAGTTTGCATTATAGGACCGCTAATAGGGATATCACTAGCCCTCTGGTATTTAAACCATTTTCTACATCATTACGTTAACTAGGCTAATCTTTTTGATTTCATAGAATTGGTTTCAAAATTTTTCCACGGGATTTCCATATCACCGATATTATCTAATGACCAACGCCTTATTCTTGGGCAATGTCGTTATTAGTTTCAGCATTTTTTAACCGCCAGATAATGTATGCCTTTTCCTCTATCGTGAATATTTTTTTGCGAAGTTACCATTAAATCATTCTTTAATGAATTATACAGGATACGTAAAATAAAAAAATGTACGCACACGATATGATACGCTCACAGCAAAAGATTAATAACAACTGAATGCAGCTGCTTCAATTTACAATTATCTGGTACAGAAAGAAGATAGAAAAAATAAACAAGAACTAAAAAACTATAACTTAAACCATAAAACAAAAATCATAAAACAAGAACTAAATATCCAGGTAAAAAGGAAAA
>JAAAKQ030059100.1:0-15903 GCA_010016005.3 Zanna intricata
ATTCACATCATCCTCATTCATCCTCTGAAGTAATACTTTACGGTAGTTCCGGAGGCTAAACAGATAAAGAGAGAGAGAGGTATTATTCAAGAGAATTTTCTTAGTTTTACGGTTATAAGCCGACAGGGAGCTCTGCCGTAGATATGTTTTTTCAAAATGGCTTCGTAGACATTTAAAATTTTTTTAATTTTATTACTTTTATAGTCCTGTCATCAATGTAATGAAGTTTAATACTACTCAAAATATCTGATATAAAAATAAATTAAAATTTTTATTATAAGGAATATATTTTAATGATATCTTATGTAATGTTCAAATTTATTTTTTAATTTACTCATTCTGTTTGTTTATATATATTCTTGTGGAATTCGACTCCTGGAGAAATATTTTACTTTGTACAATTATTATTATTATTATTACTATATCTTATATAGATTAATTGTAAAATAAAAAAAAAAAATACTGTATTATAAGACGTTATTATATTAAAATTGGCAAAGTAGTAGCTGGAATTACCGTTGTTTATTGCATGTAAGCCATTGCGTGTTAGACCGCAATAAGCTGTTAGTGTTGACCTGTTCCTTTTGGGACTAGACATGTCCTGCATTGCTTGGCAAGATTCTGCAACAGTCAGCTTATAGAAAGATATTTAAAGCGTTATTTTATTAGGTTAACCTGATTTTTAAAAGAATTTATTTGTTATTTTCGCATATTAGTATCATCTTTAACTTACATGTAATAATAAATGCCATAAACACTTATGTGTCTTATCTGTAATTTTATATTTTTGTAATTATGATTTGATGAAATTTTACTCACTTTTTCCCTGGATCTTTTCCAGCAAAATGCTAGAGTGGCTCCTTTTTTTTATCATAGATGTGGTACACCTATTGTTACCGTAAATTAATATTGTTACCGGAAATATATAACGTATAATTGCTTTGTTTATAAATAATTTCATAAATTGTGATTTAATTTAACTGATATTATTAATTAACTGCCAGAAAAATAGTTTAATAAGTCTTCCTATTCATGCTTTTAAATTAATTACATTTTAAATCTAGAAACTTCATAGCATAAAAGCTTTATTGGCACTTAATTCTTCTGATCAATCAACGGGTATCTAAAGTTTCTGTTCTATTTACAAAAATTACAAAAATATTTTAAAAAATAAACATACAGTTAATTTATAAATATAATTTTTGATGATGTTAACGTAATATAACTGAGAAAACTTCAGGGGTCGCGCTCATTTTTTACTATTGTTTATTTAATTGAGGATTAAAATATATTTTTAAGTAAATTACCACCTAAAACATATATAAAATATGATAAAAATGCTGATAAGTATATATTTTTATAATTAAAAGCATTCATTACTGTTTGGTTTTATATTAGATTTTATTATTTTATTGAAATTTTTACCCGGTCGCTGCAGGAAGAGACTATTTTAGTTTAACATAATTTTATGAGTGAGTAAGGCACTGTTACTTCAGAATGGACTCACTAATTTACATATGATTTTAAAACGTTTCTTCGTAATACAACGTATGTATGGAAATTTAAAATTATTACACTTTGAAACAATAATAAGCAATAAAAAAAATTATAAACTTAAAAAAAAAGTAATAGGGATGTTCCTTATCCGCATCCCCTTATTAATCTTTACATAGAAGTAGCAGTTAATGATGTTAAAGAACAAATTAAATCCGGAGTAACACTACAAAGAGAAAAGATAAAGATTCTAAGATTTGTTGATGATATAACAGAGTATAAAAAAAAACTATAAGAAGCAATGAATGGGATGGATGAAGTCTTACACAAGAACTACTGCATGAAAATAAAGAAAAACAAAACGAAAATAATGAAATGTAGTAGAAATAATGTAGATGGACCACTGAGTATAAAAATAGGTAAAGAAAAGATTTCGGACGTAGAAGAATTCTGTTATTTGGGAAATAGAATTACTAATGATGGACAAAGCAGGAGGATATACAATGCCAAATAGAACAGACGAAACGAGCATTTGGTCAGAAATAAAATTTGTTTAAATCAAAAATTAATTTAAACGTCAAAAAAATGTTTTTGAAATATTTTGAATTTTATAATATTTACATTCATCGGAAAAGATGGACATTCCAAATAATGGAAATAATCACCATCTTTATTGTCTTTAATATTATGAGCATTTGAATAACAATGAATAGTCTATGTTGAAAACTTCATTATCTCTAAATACAGGTATATATTTTTTTGCGGGTGCTTCGTTAGCGTTTGTTTCTGATTGTTACTTTACAAATTATTTAGCAATATTTAATTTTAATTTATTCCTTTATATCTATCAATTATGTTTTAAAGTTTAAATCCTTATAAATTATAGATTTGTATTCTTTTTTAAACTGTTCCTAAATCTTTCTTTTTAGTTCTTCTCATCCAAGTCTTTTTTTAAAACTTTCTTTCGAACTTATTTCTAATTGGGTTTCCTTACGATAGAGTATACACAAATAAAATCATTTGAATAAATTATTAAAAAAAAAAAACGTAGATTACACTTATTGAGAAAAAAAGGAAATAAAAATAATTTCGAAAGAAAAAACCAAAGCCCTTTCTTTTTTATATGAGGATAAGAACAAAGAAAGGTATTCTTTATGAAAATAAGTCTTGAACAAAACGACAGAGAGTCATGCAGAAGTTAGAATTATAGTTACGTTGCTTAACGCAGGCAAAAGACATTATCTTTAATATTACTGCTGAAAATTACTTCTAAATTAATTAAAAAGTTTAATTTCAAAGCATGTTATATTTTAAAAGATATCTAGTGATGAGCGATTAAAACTAAACAACGACTAGATATGTAGAAAGGTTGTTAATTGTTAACATCTGTGTATACATAGAGATATTATTAAGACTGTCGACATTATTGCGCGTGTAAATTTCAATAGAGATCGTAACGGTATGTGCTCAAAATACAAATAAGGAAATTATATCACTAGTGGACAATGTATGCATGAGTCTTCGCGAGCGCCCGCTCGTCCATTAGGATGAATGTGGAAGGGTAATACGGCCTACCTACTAGAATCCAGCAGTTGACCAGGAAGTCCTATCCACTTAACGAGTTTAATTTCCCTTATAGGGTAAAGGCGCTAAAATCTAAGGGGGAGTTTTAAATTCCGGAAATGAGGGTTCACTTCATCGTTTGATTCTAGGCCTGAAACGGCGGCCACGGAATACGAGTATAACCCTTTTATTGTGTTCAGAGCCTCTTGCGGCTTCCATACAGTCTAAGCGTTGGCAGAATTAAATTCCCTCAAATAACCCTTTCTGTAAATTAAATTTTAGTTTATTTTTAACTACAAAATTTTTCAACAACAAAGTAACTAATTTTTATAGCTGTAACAATTATCTATAAGTATGGGTTTTACGAATTTAAAATTTTTTAATTTTTAAAAATCCCTAATTTTCGATAACTTTACATTTGATAACTCAATTTACTGCTGGCCTACATCACTGCTTTCATCTCTTTCATATCTTTACCTTTCTTCCTTTAGATCCATGTTCATACTTCTTTCTTTTTACGGCTAATTGAGATGAAATTACATTATTTTCTATTCTTAACTAGTTTATCTACAAATAATTTCTGTTATTTTACTTCATTGTACGAAGTAAAGGAAATATTTGATCGCGAAAAATGTCGGTTTTCAGATTTTAACAGAAATATTCATTTTGATCATCCCTGAATCCATGTTGACTAGCTTCGGCGTTATTTCTGAACGTACGTATGTACGTACTCGCATAACTCAAACACGATTAGCCGTAGAATATTGAAATTTTGGACATAGGATTGGCGTAATATCTAATTATGCACCTCCCCTTTTGATTACAATCGACTGAAACAAAAATGATCAAAAAAGCCTTAATTCCAAAGAATTTAGATTTTTGTTTTTTTCTTAACCGCAGTAATAAGTCCTCATTGAGATAACCAGTTTATATTAAGACGATACATCGTAACGATATATTACAAGCGGTAATTATTTTCACTGGTTCAAAGTTATAGCCAAATACATTTTAATTAATGAATATTTAGATTTTACAAGGGTACACATCGAATCGAATCAGACTTTATTAGCTTTTTCTTTAATTTAATTTAAATATTATACTATTGTATTATAATAATTTAATTATTATATTATGTATTGTTTTATTAACAATTATTAACCGCTGATTGAAAACAGTTTTACTATAAATAATCATTCAATATTAATAATAATAAAATAAAAAATAAATAAAAAAAAAATATATATCAGAAGTTTCATGTACTTACAGTATATGTAATTTAATTTACTATATGTAATTTAATAGGCGTACAAAGAAGTGATCTGGTATTCACATTGTTTTTTTTAAATCTTTAATATTTCGTTCATATATTATCAACCTTATAAATCTTTAATATCAACCATATAAATCTTTAATATTTCGTTCATATATTATCCATTTAAATATACTAAAATCTTTGTCACTATGTTCATATCCGCCTAACTCATCCCGATTGGGGGAAGGACTAAATCAATTGTAATTGTTTAGTGCATATTTCCAAATGTCATATAATTCTAGGAATGGATTTTTTATACCTTTAGGAACTCTTGTCAATCCTACAATATCTTATTAATTTCTGGAAGAAAATACACTTCTGTTGTTTCTCTAGCTTTTATCGATTACTATTTATTTATTTTTTGAATTAATTCACATTATGGGAATATGAAAATAGAATTTTTCAACGTATCAAAAAAGACATGACTCAGAGTTATTCAATCCCGGTTAGACAGTATAATTTTTTTTTAATTTTCAATATCATCAATATCAATATGATCAATATATGGAGTATAACTACAGTTATACTCCATACCAAAATAAATGCAATTTATTCAACTATATATTGAACATTAATTAAATACGAGACTCGGCTGAAATAATTTACACAATGATGTGCTATATGAAGACAAAAGATACTATCGAGTTAAGCGCGGCAGCAAATGAGAATTAAAATCCCCCTCTGCAAACCTGCGATAATCCGTTGAAATCCGTTTACCAGTTTGTTTTCAGTAGCAGTTAAAATGGAGTCGAGTATGGTCAATATGTCAACATGGTTAAAACAGCGCGTAGTGATCGAACTATTGACAGTAGAAAATGTGAAACCTACGAATATTTTTCATTGTTTAAAAGCGGTTTACGGTAGTGAATGGGTTTTTTGGCATTTCTCCCGCCACCACCCCATCCGGTCGCCCTAGATCATACAACTGAATATTCGGACCACAAAGGGCTACTGTACCTCAAACAATTTAAGCGACCGCAATCTAAATAGCTCCTGAAGGTAAAGTAATTGCGTAAACGGACTAAGCGTGGCGCACAACCCCACTCGTTTACATGTCCCTACGTTCAGTGTTATATATTAAAGTAATTGGGTAGGCGCACTACGTCTATACTAAGTATATGGCTAAGTCAATAATGAAACAATTTTTGTCAACTTAAAATTAAAAGACAGTAATTCGCTGCCATGCCAAGGTCACTGTATTCCAGCAAGTACCTGTACACCAATTTAAAGCGAATGGAGTTATAATTAATTGGCTGGTGGCCAGCCCGTACTAAGAGCAGCTTCGTACGGAAGCGCGGTAGGAGTCTATCCCTTAATAAACTACTATATCAAATGAAAATAGCAACCGCATCAAGGAACGTCCACACGGTCCGACAATGCCGCTAGTGAGTGGCCAATTTTCTCCTTTACCTTAAGCTCCAAGGTGGCCCGAGCACTACTCCCCCCCCCCCAAGAGCTGGGCAATCGAACATCATATGTTCATTTAACTGGAACTACCCACAGGCGCACAGCTCATCAGTTGCCAAGCAGAACCTAAACAAATTTTGCATCAAATTGATATGGTTGGAGAGCCCCTGGGCTCTCGTAACCCTTAAAAACAAATCAGAGGCATACCAACCCCCCAAGTCCTGTATAAATCGATACAAGGACTTCCCTTAGTCTTGGTGTCCGATTCTCGCTGCCATGCTTCTATCGCGAGGCCATGAAGCCCCCTCCATAGGTTGGAGATGGGCAAATGTTCAAAATTTAGCTCCAGTGGATTAAGATCGCCGTTCTGCTCCGGTACAGACCCGGCTCGGCCTCCCTGCCTCTTCGCAATTTCCACGTAGCCGCACGAAGTTTCACCACTAAATCGATTGAGAGAGCCTTCCCAAATACGGTAGTAGCCTCGTAGGAGGTTGTTTTGAACACCCCAATGCACACAATAAGGCCCTGGGCTGGGTACTACTTAAATTTTGATGAAGTGCTCGATTTCTATCCGACCTGTTCCTAAACTGGCGCTGCGTACGACTGCAGACTTTTGAAACATCTCGGTACACCATGTACATTTGACTTCTTCTTATTTTATTTAATGTGGTGATTTCGACTGTATGACAATTTGTCTGCACCCTTGAGAAGCATATACTTGGTCTTCGGCAGAGAAATACTTAAATTTTGTCCAGCCAGGTTAACAAGGTCGTTTGCGTTCTTTCTTACAGATGCAGTCGTGAATTACCACGAACTAAAAGGAGACAGTCATCAGCAAAAGCCTGGTTTACGATAGTAAAACTGTTGACAGGGGTACTGTGAATAGGTGAGCGTTGAAATTTCGCAAATGTGAAGCTGATAAAGCGACAATTGAGGGTCAACTTCGCAGTGGACGACCAGTTACTGTCACTGACGAGAAACATCGAAAACAGCTGGATTATTTGCTTCAAAGTGATCAGAAAATCTTCCAGCAACGTACTGCTATTTGGTTAAGCAATCTTATCTAAAGATACGTTACCTAAAGAACGAGTAGGCCATATTATCCAACAATTGGGTTATCGTAAAATCTGTGCACGATGGGTAGCGCGCAAATGAACAAGGCTCTCTCTCAGCAAACTGAAGTTTGATCATAGTCCGAATCTGCCATACTCGGCGGATTTGGCACCGTACGACTTCCACTTCTTCCTTCATCTCAAGAGGGATCTCAAAGGAATTCATTACACCACGACTATGAGATGAAGGGAAGCTGTGGCCACTTGGATCCGAGAAAGCCCGCCAGAATTTTTCAGTGACGGAATGTAAAAACGTGTCACAGGCTGTTCCAATCCAATATTTCTTTTCATACCCAGGCTACCCGTATATGTGCAAAATTTATTAGCCGAGCCTCGTATTTATATTAATCAATGGGTACGTCACCGCTATAGTGTATCCCATTCACTATTTATATATAGATAGATGATATAATAAAGAAATGGAAAGTAGTTGTTAATATAGAAATTATTGTGAGAACTACAATCTTAAATATAGTGCTATTAATTGACCATCAAGTTATTGTACAGCAGAACGAAAAATCAGCTTCAATGAGCCGTATACAGACAACAAGTCTGTTTAGACTACACATGAGATTTCTGCACAGAAGACCAAATTTATAGTTTTCTTGAGGAAAAAACTAGTCCGTACGAAGGTAGTTATAGATAACAAGTTAACAGAGCAGATAACTCATTTCTGTTTCCTTGGGTTGCGAGATTACATATGATCTTGATCAGAATACTAACCATAAACTGAACAAGATCCAGTTAATACCTGGAACAATCCGAAGAATAATAACGAAAACGACTAGAAAAGAGATCATATTAAGACTTTAAAAAACGATGACTGTGCTGATTTAATTATATGCTTCAGTGACGTAGGCTTAATATAAGCAGAAAACTACAAAAGCGGTTTCTGAAATCTGTGAAAGGTTGGATGAGGCTGGATAGGTTCTAAAATGAAGATTATCGAAAGAAAAGGCATTTAAAATAGAAGATAAAATTTCAGAGAATAAACAAAAATGGTTAGCGTCTAACTTCATTATGTGCTAGTTCTATGTAAAGATTAAAAAGTAACGGGGATAGCGAACATCCTTTTCGGACTCTTTTTTAATTACAGCTACTTTTGTATGTTCTGCGATTATTACTGTTGCAGTATTGTTCCTGTAAATGTTAGCAATTGTTCTTCTATCTCTATACTTGAACCCTAAATTTTTTATAATGCTGAAAATTTTATTACAGTCTACGTTATCAAATGCCTAATCTAAATCTATAAGTGTCACGTATGTCGGTTGGTTTTCTTTAATCTTCCTTCTATTATTAATCTGAGTGCTAAAATTGCTTCTCTTCTTCCTATCCTTTTCCTGAAACCAAATAAGTCTTCTCCTAACACTTCTGCCACTCTCCTCTCATGTCATCTGTACAGAATTCTAATTAAGATTTTTGACGCGTGAGTATTAAGCTAATTGTTCTGTATTTTTCACATTTATCTACTCCTGCAATCTTTGGAATCATTACAATAACATTCTTTTTGAAATCTGACGGATGTTTCCCTTTAAAAATATATTTATTTTATATAAAAAATACAGCATCCACCACTTATCAACAATTGTGTTAATTATTCAAGCGATTTCGGATTATTCCTCCAGGAATTACTGATCAATTATGAATTTTATATTTGTGCATAAAATTTTTTTTATAAGTAAGAACTAAAATGAAGATAAAATTTGAAATTATTATGTTCATAACAGTTGATTGTTAAATGTTAACAAGCCTTGCGTCAAAAGAACAGGTCTTGTCAGTAAGATGTTCACAACTGTTATCTAAATTGTTAAGGAAATTAAATATATGTATTTGTTAGGTGTGTGTGTGTGTGTGTGTGTGTGTGTGTGTGTGTGTGTGTGTGTGTGTATATATATATATATATATTCTAAATGGGAGGAAAATAAAATAAGATTAATGATAACATCAAAACCAGTTGAAAACGATATCAGTAATATGTTAATAGCAACTAATCCAAATCACTTCTACCCGTTGTCGGATAGTTTAATTTTTGCAAATGAACGAACAGACACAAAACTAGCGCCATTCAACAAACATACTAGAAGGGACGCAAATAATTAGGTATAAAATTTGTATCTTTTTTTTGATTAATACTGCTTATACCAATATAAATTTAAAATAATATTTTCCGTATTTAAAATTTTTTAACTATAGATAATTTTTTTAACACCAGAATTATTGCTGAGGTATGGTGACAAATTATTCCCACACAAAATAAGTTATTAAATAAGTAACTTATAATAAATTAGTACTATAAATACTAGTATTATAGTTATAGTATATACCATTATAGTCATCACTATGACAGTGTAATAGTATTATTAAATTAGTTAAGTATGTTATAATAAGTAATAAGTTATTATCCCATTACAATTGTATATTAAGTATAAGAAGATCTATGTATCAACGAGGTTATATACCTACTAATAGGAATAAGGTATGTGTTATCCAAATGCATCTGTTTTAGCGGATAAATTTAATGAAGGAGTAGCTAATTCATCCCTTGGGTGTGTTAAGAACACGCTCGATAAAGAAACAATTAATACTAAAGCTTCTTCCCCGCCTGCCATTCGGCTTAACAAACTGCTATTCTAAACCTTTGTCAAACCTCCCTAATCCTTCCATTCTCTTCATTATTGTTTTAACCTCCAATCCTCTTCTACGTCTTCTTCTACTCACTTTCAAAACCACTCTGCGGTTTAAAATATAATTCTATTTTATAAATATTAGTTTTGTTTTGTTATCTTTATAAAATTTCTTTAAGTAATTATTAAACTCTGTTTTTCCACAAAAAAAAAAAAAAATAAATAAATAAAATGTAGTTCATTTAAAATTAATGAGAAACGTAAAACATACATTTACAACTCAACAAAATACATACACATTTTGCCTAATTAAGTTTTGGGTATTATTTTTCTTTTTACTAGCTTGATATCCTTTCTATTCTGTGCCAATCTCATGCCCGTAATATAACTCCGATATGTTATATTTTCAATTATGTGTTTCATATAATATAATGTTTGTCTAAATCGTCTAATATTATCTTTTATCCTTCTTTTTAGAATCAGATTAACTAAGCCTCAATAAATAGCAAATAAAAATTGTTTTTTTTTTAGTGCATCAAATTTTTGTATTTTAAAATCTAATTTTAATATTTTAAAAACATTTCATTCCGCATATCATATTAACTTATAATATCAGAAAAAATAAAATAATTGTTGAAACATAAAAATACAAAACTGAAATTTAAAAAAAAAATACTCATTTGAACATTAATTTTAAATTTGTTTGATTGATATTTTTTTTAATTCACAATTTTCTTGTAAAAACCGTGATTTCAAAAGTTCTTTCATTTGTTTTCTATCTTTCCTATTGCCCATTTTTGTTTCCATGAAATATTCAGTAAAAATACGTATATGTTTATTTCCTTGTACTAAGTAAAAAATGTATTGTGATCGCGAAAAATGTCAATTTTCAGATTTCAATAGAAATATCCATTTTGACTTCTCTGAATCCATTTTGACTAGTTTCGGCGTGACGTCTGTACGTATGTATGTATCTCGCTTACGAGATTACGGATGTATTTCGCTTACCTCGCCTACGACTAGGTGAGATAAAGCCGTAGAATGTTGGAATTTGGGGTTAATCCAAATAAATTTGGATTTTAGACTTTTTCTTAACTGCAGTAACAAACTATCATTGATTTATTTTCAATGATATAACATAAGTGGTACTTATTTTCAATGGTTCCAGAAGTATGCCAAATAAAATTTTAATTTATGAAATGTTTGGATCTTATATAGAGAAGGCACATCGGTTCGAATTATTCTTCATCTCCTTTTTTTTTAAAATTTAAATATATTTTTTATTAATAATTATTAAACTATGATTGTAAAAAAAATGTTTACGATCAAATAATAATTCAACGGTAACAATAAAACAAAATATATGAAAAAATATCAGAAATTATTAATGAAATAATATTTTATGCACACCTCATTTAAAAAAAATGTGTGTAAATTAATAGGCGTAAAAGGAAATCATTTGTTGTAGACGCAGATTTTCGTTTTTAGAAATTAAATTTAATCTTTAAACGAAAATTTAAGATCAGTGAATGTAATTTTCTATGTAAGAGATATCTTTCCTGATGCCAATCTGATATTAATATTGATTTTACTTCAATGTTTGTCATATTCTAGAATTTTTTGTATCCCATGCCCATCTATGTTAAAATTTAACAGCTCATTAGCCAACTTCATTTGCATTTTATTATCTCTGATGATTTTCTTCTTTAAAATGTAAAATAAATTTCATTAGTATGTGTATACTCTTGTCAATAAATTAAATTCTCTTATATTTACCACTGTAAGATATTGAATGGTATTTTATATTAGGTTAACTAATTTAATATAATTTCCTACATTATATAATAGTTTCAAATGAGAAAAAAATATATTACAACAGTTAAAATGGATTTTAACAATTTCTTTTTAAATACATTTTTCCAAAAGTTCGGCTCACATACAGCTAAGAGAAAAAATAGTTATCTTAATGTTAATTTTCAAAAAGTTTTCGCCAGTTGATTTAAAATTGCTACAGATGACAACGGAAGATAAGTAAAAAGAGGATAACAAGGGGTAAAGATAATGGATGACAACAGAAACCTAAAAAAAAGTAGAGGATAAAAATAAATATTGAAGTACATAATGATATGAATAAATAACAAATTTAAAGAAATTATGATTGTAAAAAAAAAAAAAGTGAAATATTTTATTTTTTTATTTTTGTGATACTTTGTAACTTATTATAATAAAGTTAATTTAAAAACAAAGATAAAATCTTTATAAAAGTAATTTTACCATCTCGATTCGAATCAGAAGCCTTGGAGAAACACAAAAAAGTGTTAACATATAAACATTTTCATCATTATTTAGAATGGCTTTTGTTATTTTAGCAATACATTTCTAATACAGCCTCTTCATTTTTTTTACATCTGGAAGTTGAAATTGTAATAACAAATGTTATCAAACTTACTAATTGTTTTCATTAATATTAAAATACAAATAACAAAATAACCTTCAATTTGGGAAATTAAAAAAAAAGTATTTTTTTCAAATATTTAATTAAGCCAGACAGAAATTCCCAATCCATTTATTAAATGAAATATTTCATTCGCTAATATATTCTATGTAATCACTTTAATAAATGTTTATTTATTAATTATTAAAAAAAAAAAAAAAAAAAAAACAGCAGGACGTTTAAAATTCCTATTTTATTTTCATTTATGTGGATCAAAATGGAGTATAAAGGGTATTCAAAATCACTTCAAAAATATTTAGAAATTTCAGTCAATATTTCATGCTTATATAGCCGTATTAGGTTTAAAGGTCATTGAAACAGAAAAAAGGTGGATGGTGATCACTGTAAAAAATCTTTCCGTATTACGTAACCGACGTACATGGACAAAATGATTAAGTTTTAACTTTGAGATTTTTTCACTCGTCTTTTTAGTAAAATATTTGAGTATTGATAGTGATTTTTTATTTATTAAAAATGTATATAAAAATTAATTAAAGCAATTCATTAAATCATTTATAATTTTTTTTTTTTTTTTAATTTATATAAACGATTCCAATTTTTTTGCGTTGACTGCAAAATATACCTGCAGCTGCATCTTATCTTGAAAAAGAACCAAAAAACGAAAAAATCACACTGGTATATGCCGTTTCCTTCAGCCATTCCTGATATAAATAAAAATAAGTGGTTACGTAACGTACGATTTGATGCTCAATGAAACTTATTAACCATAATAAGATGTTGCTAAACTTAAAAAATTTTGATTAAACGAAAAAAATGAAATCCTCCCTTCACTGATAAATTTTTTATAATTCAATATTTTAAAATATATATATATATATATATAAAAAATTACTTTAATAAATAACTTATTGATTATAGTTTTTTAAATTTGAAATCAAATTATAAAATGCAATGAAAAAAAATCAAATGATCATATTCCGGCCTACATGAACATAACAATCATAAGTTTAATGAAAACAAATAAAAAATTTAGCGTAAAAATCATTTTGAAAGAATCTAATCTAAAAACTGAGTTCAGATCCGCTAATATTTAAATATAAGCCAACGGCCCTTTATTTATGAATATGCCTCATACTTATATCGGATGTGAAAGGATGAGATAACTCGATTTTTTATGATTTTATTAACAGTGATACATATCTTGTACAGAGACTCACATTACCTACCCTACAGAGAACTATATGATATTATCTAACGTGCCGTATACGAATAGAATATCAAGATTCTCACTGTCTCTACCTATCGGCCGGACGGGGAAAATGTTTTTTTTTTGTAAATTTTTAGGTCGACATTTTGGATCAAAAAAATGTGTTCAACCAAACGGTTTGGTACCATCGCGAAAAGCAGCTCCATCAATCACAACAAGATTTATTTCAATCGGATTAACAGGAAAAAAGTTATGTGTGAACAAACATAAAAAAATATACGGGTTGAATATATAGCCTCCTTTTTTGAAGCTGGTTAAAAATATAGATAAAAATTATTTATAGAAAATGAGGTTTTTTTAATAGTCATTTACAAGAAGAATAGCATGTTTATTATGCGTGAATAAAATATTTTGCTTTCGTAAGCAAAACAATACTTTGGAATCGTCTTCACTTACATTGAAAAATAACACCATACTCTCCTAATAACCACGAAAATTGTTGAAACAATCATTAAGAAACTTTAACTGTAGCTTATTTTTAATCGACAGAATTTTTAACACAATTCAAATCTCCCCAACATATAAATCTTAAGTATATTTAAAGCCTATAAACTTGATTCTAAATATCATATGAATGATTCTTCTTTAAGATGAGCTCATTACCGAATTAATGACGGGTTGGTTTGCTTCATTTACATCGCTAGTGAAAAAGTAATTATGTAAAAGATTTCAGTAAATTATAAACTGAATGAGTTGAAAATCTTTTAAGCGGAATAGCTTACGAATTAAAGCGTGAATTTAGCATGAATTTTAGTTCGAGTGTTACATATTAATCTATTATAATGACAGTACGTTATTACAAACTCTTCAAGAACTTGATACAACACATATTCTTCTATTTAAGTTTAATTAATCATTTAGAATTCCTTATAAAATTAAAGAAGTATGAAATTTTTTATTCTCTCTATTAAACACACGCACAAATATAAGTAGATGTATATACAAACACACGCACACTCATCAAATAATTTAATGACACAAGTTAAATAATAATAATAGTTGAATGCGGTGGTAACAGAGGCTTATCCTAAATTGAAGAGTGCCCGCAATCAGTGAAAATTCAGTGAAGTGGAAAGTGAAGTGAACTCAAAGAGCAACTTGGAAATTAAATACTTGTGCACATGCAGGCGTACATTATACGGAAAACTTCTAATACAGAAAGAGAAGAGAGGATGAGTGAGTATGCGATGATAGAAAAGGAGAGAGGTAAAAGAGAAAGAGTGATGAGTGACGAAAGAGGAATAGAAATAAGGACGGTAAGCGGAGGAGAGGAAGATGATCCTTTATATTTTTGGGCTGATCACAAAGCATTACCCTTGCTTTTCAAACTCAATTTTAAGTTACTTATTCCCATCCCACTTAAATCGTTTTATTACGCTTCAAAAGTCAATACTTCTCTATGTAGAAACGACTGCGTGCATCAACACTTAAAAAATAAAATTTCAAAAAGTTGTTTACGTAGTTAAAATACCATTCAAATAGTTTAATTTACGTTTGAGAAAAAGATTTAATTCTTCATTAAAGGTAATTAATAACGTCAGAGTTTTAGTTCAATCTCTATAATAAGTAAATTTTGTTCTCATTAATGTAAATAAACCTATTTTATATATGGACGAATGTGAAGAGAAATTTCCATTAAGCAAAGTACGAAGCATAAATTATGTATTCCTTGTATTACTGGATTAATTCATCTAATTCTTCTAATTATCTGAAACAATTTTTTTTCTTTCTCTCAATTTTTAAAATTTAAAACTTAGTTGTAAGATAAGTCGCTTTATCGTTTAGGATGGAGATACTTTGTGATGTCAGAGTTCCTCATATAGATCCTTTTAAAGTATATCTTTAAACATGTTCATTTTCTTTTTTTCTGATCCTTGTCTCTTTCTCGGTATTTTTCTTCTTGTTTTTATTTATGTAATTTTTCACTCTTTCTCTCTCCTTGTCATCTCGCTACAATATAAAGAAACAACGTCTTTCTCGTCTCTTCCCGATAACCGCGAAAACAACTGAACCAATCATTCCGAAACTTTAATTGTAGCTTACTTATGATCTTCGGATTATTTTTCAAACGTCACCAATCTCATTACTCAAAAAACCAAAAATAACTCACTACCTCCGCTCGCTTTCCTCACTACGGAGCAAAGTAGCACACTGTATATTTTTATGTATTGAATTAAGAAATCCTATCAGGGTAAACCATACACATAATTGGCATAGATTTATTTTTCAGTTTGATATTAATATTTTCATTACGCCTCATTAGGTGAGGTCATAGATTGGAAGAAAAAATCTAGAGCTATAAACATTTATGTTCGTAGAAAATATGAAATACTGCCAGAGCGTTCTCAATGACTTGAATAGCAACATATAAGTTGGCTCAAAATCGAGTTCAACCTTCGAGAAATAGGTTACGTCTCAAATCAGCTTTTGATTTTTCCCCTGAAATTGACTATCTGAATCTGAAAAATATTCAAAAAGATAGCATGATTAAAATATGTAACCACTGCAATAATAAAAAGTAGAATGTTGAAAATTCCCAGATTTTGTTGTGCTGGAGAAAAGTTCAAATACTTGAACTACCTGAATATCCTCTTTTTTTTTTTTTTTTTTTTTTTTTTTTTTACCTCCGGAACCACCGTTAGGTTATATCTTCAGAGGATGAGATGAAC
>JAAAKQ030059111.1:0-15902 GCA_010016005.3 Zanna intricata
ATTGAGGGATTACGAGTGTATGGGGAAAAGTGGAAGAACTTAGATAACGTTACTTTTCAAGCTTACTGTGGATTGTTGTTACTGGCTGGGGTCTATAAGTCGCATGGGGAATCCACTAAGAGCCTGTGGGATCCGGATATTGGACATCCGATATTCCGATCTACTATGTCTCTTGAAACATTTTGCTCAATATCACGGGTGGTTCATTTTGATAATAGATCTACACGTCAAGTAAGAAGGCGAAATGTTTGTGGAAGTAATTTTAACTTTTTCTTTTATTTTTGGCCACAAAAAAATTGTTATTACATGTATCATAAAAAATAAAGTATATTATTTTAATTTGCATTGTAATCATGATTAGTACTATTATTTTTTGTAATATAATAATAAGAAAACTTAATTATTATAAATGAAAATTTAGAACGATTTACAAAATTAAAGTAGTTCCGGAGGATGAACAGGAAAAGTGAGAGTGCACAGTGAAATATGAATCTTGTTATTTAACTTATGAAACCCAAAGAAATTGATTTACTTTTAATTTTTTTTAACGCTTAAGTAGCAATGTAAGCAATAAACATAGTTTTATTGTCTACAATGCTCCTAAAAGAAAATCAACATTTTCTGTTTGCTTTAAAAAATATACAAACAGTAAAAGATTTATTTTTTTAGCTATATTAATGGTTTCAACAATTCTAGTGAAATTTCTAGTGTGTTTATTATGGAAAAATGTAATAAGTAAACAGTTTGTTTAGAGGATAAAAAGCTATAAAAATTGGCAAAAACATTTTTCTGTCCCGTTATTTTTTCTTACTTAAACCCTAAAAAAAAAAAAAAAAAATTTAATACTAAACAACATTTTTAAATTCAATTTAAAAAACACATTTTTTTAAAAAAAGTTAATTTTTTAAATAATATTTCAATTACTTATATTAGTTATAGGACGGTAATAAAATAGTATTGTAATAAAGTCCAGGGGCAATTTTGTATTTAGGTAATGTCTTTATCATGCAAATTTCACTCAAATGTTTAACTGACATGTAAATCATTACATGGCTACAGTAGATTAATATAATGTCATTAACTTCACTATAGCTGAAAGTACTTAACACAACATAATTCTCAAAATTCCTTAAACTTAATTTTTCATGATACTTCAGTAAAAATAATATTGCATTTATAATTTTGAAGCAGATATAGTAAGATTAGTTTATTTTCCAGGATAGCACTGAAGACACAGTATTAACTAATAGTGGCTGCCAATACATGACTACAGCATCATCAGACATTTGATATAGATGTGTGCAAACGCATGCGATATGTATATTAATTAGCTTTAAGACCAATATTAATAGACTGGACCAATATTTAGGAAACAAAGAATCCTGCAAAAAGGTCCATCCCGCAACAAGTCAGACATACATCAGGTACAATCATCATTTCTTAGCATGGATCTGTAGGAGAGGATAGGATTACACCATAAACACTGAGGAAAACCTGTTAAAAAGAGAAACAAATCTATCCCAAAACAAATGTTTCAATGCCCTACAGGAGTAGTACCTTATATAGATGATAAAAGCAAAACACTTCAAATCAACAATTTCAATAGAGATCTGTTTTAGTATATATGGCTTTTAGTATATATGGCAGCAAATAGCTTAACTTTCCAATTACAACAAAGTCATCTGAGGGCAGGTTATGGTTTCTTTAATGAAAATCCTCCTCCATGCCCAAAATTTGAGAAAAGAAAAATTATTTACAATTTACACAAGGATCAGACAGCAGTTATAAGAATAAAAGATGAAAAATATGATTAGCTTCAATTTAGAAATGTGCGAGGCAAATAAAATTTTGTTGGATTAACTGCAAGAAAGGAAATTAAAGATATTAACAATTCAGTGATGACACTGTCCTACAACAAAGGAAACGATGTGTGGCAGAAAAGAGGTTATAAACATTAGGAGAATGGAAAACAATTTAACGGAAGAAGAGTTTAGGTGTACAGAAGAAGCAAAGCAGACATCAAAAGAAAATCAGTGTAAGCAAGAACTTTTTTGAAGAAAAAGTCTGCTGATATCAATGAAGAATCAGAAGGATCCTATTTATGATACTTTTGTCCAGTGTACCATTTAACTGTAGCAAAATGTGGACAGTAGAAAAAGTACGACAGAAAAGGAAAGAAGCTTTTAAAAAATAAATTTAAATTATATTAAGTGAATTAATAAATACCAAAATAAAAACATTCTAAGGTTATTGGAGAACAGAAATTTATAGCAGAATCCTATAGATGAACTAAGCCAATCTCTTTGCCAAACAAAATATATTCGGATTTAGTTACTTTTATGATAGATATATTTAGAGGTAAAAACGGTAGGGGAAAACAGAGTAGTAGAATTGATTAAGTTAAAAATTAGCACAGAACAGAAGAATACTGAAAATAAAAACAAGCCTCCAGACTGATAGAAAAAAAAAACTCCTGTATAAACTCTAACAACCTCATTAAGATTTTTAAGTAAATTTAAGAATTAGACTACATAACTAAAATTCTTCAAAATGAGATTGATATAAATAAGTCTTACATTATTTTTTTTTTTTGCCTTGAATTTGGAAATAATATGATGTAAGTACTTATTAAATATAATTTACAACACTCAGCAAGTTCAAAACAAAACTTAGAAAGCTGCAAGCAAAGTAAAATACAAATGATGGAAGTAACAATAAATAATGCTGAAGGGAGCACTTAGCCAATACAAATCTCACAATATAACAGTACAAGTCTGTACACAGTAATAAACAAGTACAAATAACCTACCACATTCATTCATGTATGCTTGATGTACAACAGTGACCTACCATCACTTTAGCTGAAGCATTCATTGTACTTCATCAACAAACCAACACAAAACACATTTAATGGGCTTTGTTCAGCAATATTTACAAAATTACATATTTAAATAAAATAAAACTTAAAATTTATAAAGGATGATCAAATTATAATTAGAATCAGAATTATTTTAAAGTTGTAAGAAAAAGTATAATATGCCGATTCTCTAGTAGTGCAACAATTTCTAAACTAAAGATTCAATTCACAGTAAGCAAGCAGGTAAAATACTTAATGCACGAATTACAAACTACATACTTCAGCACAAAATTTAAAAGAAAAACAATAACAAAAACTAGAAAATGTTACCCTATCCAATATTCTTTTACTTCCTATTGAACAACTTTCTTGGTCTATTCATGTCTAACAAGATGAGAAAAATTAGTAACACAATTCTTATACATATTTTCTTTTTTCTTTACTAAAACAAGAATAATTGGATATAAAAAAACCTTGCTTTATCAGACATTAAAAATAATTATGTAATTGAAAATTAACTACCAATTCTAATAAAAACTCCATAGATAAATTATTGCCAAATAATGGTTGTATTTATAACCAAACCATTAAATAAATTTAATAAATAACTTTAAAAGTAATAAATCATAAATTTACATGTATAAAATAAATCAAAGAATTTGCAAAAATTATTGAAAACAAAAGAAAAAACTGAAAACTTTCTTCATTTTAATTTATTAATTAAATCAATTTCTAAAAACTTCATTACAGTAAATATTGAAAATGATTGGCTCTGCACACTGAAACGTCAAATTTAATACTAATTATACTTACCCCGACAACGGAATAAAGATTTTCTTATATACAAAAAAAAAAAAAAAACCAAATATTAATGATTAAAGAAACATATACAATAGTTTGTCAATAAATACGTCATTAATTATATTGTATACTTTCGATAGGTGTATGCGACAGCGTTATCTAATGGCCTGGACGGGACAGCTGATTAAAGACTATGCAATTCAGGATGCAACGTTCATGTCCAAGCTCGTCTATTTCTGAACTGAAGCAAGCGTCCATACAAAAGAAATGTATTTACCACTGAAATAATAAAACTAAACGTCTTTAACATATACACACAAATCTCCGGCACAATTCCACAATTTATCACCCCCAAAATAAACACACACTAAAAAAAAATACTCTTGTTATTTCAGACAAAAGGTATCTCGTCCTCCATTACTGGCCATGAACAAGGAAGGGTTCTATCCACTTAACTATAAATTATACCTTAAAATTACCGTAAAATAAAGAATTCATACCTTTGATGATTATTGAAATCAAAATCTGTGGTTTATAGATTATTCAGGAGTGAAAATGAGCATACAAATGCATTTTCAAGCCCAAAATAAACATTCAAGACAGCCACCAACAAGAACGCTCACCTCAGGTCCGCACACTGTCCTTAGTTCACAGATGAATATGAACACAGGGAAACAGGGTTGGCGAAAACAAGGCTATAATTTCCCTCAACTTAAATTTGATTTAAGGTAATACAACAACAAAAAGCATTACAGTGCTACAATGTATACACACAGTATACATTTAGTTTTACGAAGGAAAACTAAAATAAATTAAGTTCAGATAACCACCTCATAAGAAAAAATAATATTATTTATGACTAAAAAAAACTGTCTTCCTTAAGTAAAAGAAATTTTTTCTTACAAATTTATTAAAACCGTAAGATAACTAACCTGTGAAATAAACTTAAGTCAATTTTACAACATACTAGAAATTATCATTTTTTAATATAAGTAGCTAACCTTTAAATGCTGAAACGAAGTACGATAAAAATATGTTTACGATAATTAAGGCTATTCATTGTATCAGATGAATCCATAATTTTTTATTCCCTTCAGACTTAATAATACACTAGTCCAAGCACTTATTACGCCATTTATGGAGAGGAGTATTTTCAGAAATAATTTATTAGTGACTCAGTGTTGTACAAAAGTTACATGAACTTCAAGATTTACTAAATTTTGTTTAATACGCGATAACTATTGCTCCTTAACTAAAATTGAGGTTATTTCATCAGCTGATAAATTTAGGTGACCATATTTGTTTTGGAGATAATTTAAAATAATAAACAATACGGATTTATTTTAAAAAACTTTTTATACTTACAACTGCTGATAGTTACAGTGATTAAAAACCATTTTTTGTTTGAACAAGAAATTTTTTAACATTTTATAGCAATAATTTTTAATAATTACAGAAGCATTTATGAAAAATCTTTGAAAAAACATAAAATAATTTTCTCCACAATTTTTTTTAATATATATAAAAATTGTAAATGAAAATCAAACAGACATGAAATACACAATTAGATAAATTAAATTTTAATATTAAAAATATTCTTTTTTAAAACAATTAATAATAAAAATTATCATTATTATGTATCTCAAAACGATAAAGGGATAATAAGTAATTATTAACACCATTATGTAATAATTAGCTTATAACAAATTATACATTTTATGCTATTATTAGAAGTGAAATGGAGTACACTTTTATCTGCTTGAAAGTAAATTAGCATGATTAATTCATTTGTTTCTTTATAGGAAGATGAAATATACATTAAATTGTTCAAATTCTGTTTATTTTTACTGTCATATTTTGTCTTTTTCTGATTCAGCAAATAATGTCCTCCAAAGCTACCTTTAATATACTTACTTTTCAAGAGTAAACGCAATAAATTAAAAAAAAAAATTTTTAAAAGGTTCTAATTTGCCAAAAATATGATCGGAACATAATTTTCAGTAAATATGATACAGGTTAATGGCAAACCTACACAATTATTCAAAGATTCAACATAATATCCAGAACAAAATCAAAAACCTATCATTAATCAATAATAGAAAATAAACATTTACATCCATAAGCTAAGAATCAAAACTACCAACATTTTCAGAAAAGGAGATTACATTCCTTCCAAAACTACAATATTAGTCTTTTCAGTAAACAATGAAAAATGAATTTTTAAAACTTATGGATATTTTCATGAAAATATTCTTAATTACAAACTTTTACAAACAAAGAGATATTTGTTTGCATTTTACTCATGTTAAGAAATATGATGATTCCAGTTCTGTCTCAGATAAAAAATCTATTTTATCAAAAAGTAACTTGTGTTTTCTATCTTTCTTTCTTCATTTTTAATACATGTACAAATAATGCATTGTGTTTAGTTCTTTTTTTTCTATAAAAACTTACACTTACTAAATTTCATTTTATGAGATCAAAAGAGAAAATTCCATATCTGATTTTAAATTTGTGAGAAGCAAAATTTGATAAAACCACAACCTCAATAGATGGCCCATACGACAGTGGAATAGTTATAAACAAAGCACAAGCTTATTCTAAAATTTGAATGCATATTTTTCATAGTTTTGAGATTATAGATGAAATGGTACTTAAAAAATTACAGGCTTGAAGTACTCCTTTGGTTGGTTCTGTTTTTTTTTTTATTTTTCATAGATTCTGTGTATACATCACCCAAAACCTATTACAACCATTTTTTTTTTTACCTCTGATTCCTTTATCCACTGGTGTTTAGTGGGTTTTATTAAGCTGCTTTGTGGATTTACATAAAGGTGTATGTGTTCATCGTAAAAAAATAGCAATGACCTTTTTTCTTTTATTTTTGGAACCACTCTTAGATATCATATCAGAGGATGAGATTAATGATTTGTAGCGAATGTGAAAATGCCATGCCTGGCCGAGATTTGAACTTGGGACCTCCGGATGAAAGGTGGAGATGCTACCATTTGTGCCACAGAGGCTGGGTAGTAAGGACCTTGGTATTATTTAAAGTTACTGAGTCCTTGATATTTTGTATGGTATAGTTTCTATTCATGAATCTATCTGAGGACTCCATCTTTCTATCTAGTGACTGTAAAAAAACACCATTATGGGACTGAGATATTTTTTGGGTAAAGCTGAGTTTTCTATTTCACTAATACATTTTTGTTTAAATATTAGAAATATACTGAGTATAAAAAACTTCTGTGAAAACAGTCTTACCACATATGAAGAAAATACTTATGATAACAATTCAAAAAAGAACATCACCTACTTTCAATACAAGACAACCACTTGAAGTGGGGGATTCACTAAGGATCCTACAATTGATTAGCTATCCTTCAATTAATTTTCTGAAAAATATAATGAAAATAAAAATATCTGTACATAATTTTCATGGACTCCAATAAAGCTTTCGATTCTATAAAACATGTTCAACAATTTAGAAAAAAGAAAAATTAAATGGCATCACTTAGTAAAAAAAAAAAATTTAAAAGAATAGTGTAGCATTCGCTACTTTAAAATGAAGTAAAAAAACTAATTGGGTGTGTGCATCTACGATGTGTGGTGAGATTTGAACGTGACAACGTGTTCTTGGACTTAGTGTTTGAAACGGTTACTGTCGTTATTATCAAACAAAATAAATTGAACGTCTTTGTACATATTTCTTTTTAAAGAGTTCATTAATTTTTAATAATATTTACAACTTTAGAAAATAATTTCTAGGTTAAGGATGTTTTGATTGAAATCACTAAATATTTTACCTCAAGACATATAATGTATTACTTATTGCCTGAATAATGATGTTTATCCTACCGAAACGAAGACATGCAACAGTAACCGAGCGTTCGAATGCGCGAGCCAGCTCGATTTCAATGAATGCCTCCCAGCTCTCACCAATTTATTAGACGTAACGTTGTCACGTCGAAAATATCCAAGATTGAAACAAGTCCTATTTCTCACTTGCTACTTTTCTTTGACATAGAGATTATATTTAGAGGTTTTAATTGAAAGATACAGGAATCAAAATTCTTGAGAAGAAACATTTTAATCTGTGTTGTACAGATAATATTGTCATTTTAACAGATTTCAGTGAAATAAAAGAAATAATAAATTTCAGGATAATGCATTCTCTTGAGATAATCTAATTATTTTGTTTCATCGGCAAAAAGTCAGACCATATTGTATCACTTTGAAGTCTCTTAAGAAAATACTAAGCTTTTTCTTTATTATTAAATATTTATTTTGCCTAAGTAAATTTCCATTTCAAATATTTAAATTCCATTTACATTATTTTATTTTATTTCCATTTCAAATAGTTTTGAAGCTCTTCAAAAAGTCCAAATGAAAATTTCAAGAAATAAAGTTGGTTAATTATTATTTGTTTATTTGTTTGTTTGTTGCCCTTATTATATTTAGTAAATTAAAAATTGAAGATTTTCCATCTATTTATATTTATAAATAAAAATATATGGCTGCAGCTTTGCCTTTTATCTGGAGGATTCTGGGTTCAAATCCTGGTTAGATTGGAATTTTTTACATGCTGCAAAATTCATTTCTTTTCAAAAAATGAAAGAAAGCCTGCAGATTGTAATTCATGAAGTAAATAAATAGAGTAAATGTGCAACCTTTGTTTCTTTTAAATAATTTTTATATAAAAAAAAAATTATATTCATCATTATTAAATTAGGCAACAGAGCAATTTTTTCATAATGTGCAAATGTGTGCACACATGCACACACAGCCACACACACACACAAAACTGTATTACCATAAAACAATTTATTGTGCTTTTGCTGCCATTTTTATTACATTAATTGATTCAATAAATCTTCCACCTAGTGATTTAAAATTTAATTAATAATATCTATTCTGTTGATGAGTTTTTTTTTTTTTTTAATTAAAAGCCAACAATGAATTTTGTAAATTTCCTGGCTACAATGGTCAAATTAGGCAATTCATTTTTGAAAAACCTTCTAAATTAAAAAAAAAAAAATATTATTTTTTTTTCTTTTTAATCTGGAAACTTTCCCTCAGGTAAAGGGTATTAAATTATTTTAATGATTTTATTATTAAGAAAATAAATTTTGTACATTAAAAGTTTTGAATTGCAAAATAATTTTTTTTTTTTTTTCATTTGGGGCTCTAATACTCAAGGGAAAGCATTCAGGTAAAATTAATTTTTTAGAAGATAATTCCAAAGTGAAGATAATAAATTAAAAAAAGAATTTGTTAAAGTTATTTAAAATATACAAAGTAAAAATTCTAAATAAAGTTGTTATTTTCTAAAAAGAAGGTTAGGATTTTTGGCTAAAATTTTTGGTTATTTTTTTCTCAAAAAAATATTAAAGCTATCAAGAAATTAAGATTTTTTTACATTTTAAATGCAAATGGTAACTTATGAGATGAATTTAAATTTAAAATAAATTTTAAGACAATTTTTTAAAAATTAGAAAAATATTTTTTGTTACCACAGGTCATTGGAGTACAATGGCCCAAAAAGTTTTATTGTGGTTTGAAGGCTTATCAGTGTAGAGAATATAGGTGCAAAAAACTCCCATTAACTCCTTCTCTGAAGAAAGATATAGAATTTAAAAAAATAAAAATGTATAAAATAATTTTTATAGAGAGGGGGTAATTTGTAATCGTGCTACAAAACTTTTTTAAGAAAAATATCCCGGTAAAGCTTTGAAATTTCATTTCAGTCAAAATATCTTCATTCCTATTTCCAATTTTTATGGGAATTGAATACATTCTTTTCTCTAAAAGGTATATTAGTATCACTAATTATGAAGAAAATCAGTAAACGGGGGTCCACAGTTATAACAACAAATACATGCCAATAAAGTTCTAGATCAACATTTTACCATAATTTCCCTTGCATATCCTGGGCAGTTCATTTTTTATCAATGGAGAAAAAAACAGAATGGATAACACAAACCCATTTCTGACAAAAACTACGTAATGTATAAATACCTAACAACATAACACAAAATTGATGCATATTTTTAAAACTAAAATGCCAGGTCACAATTAAAATGCCAGCACTTAATGTAAAAAGTTTGAATTTTTTTTTTAAAAACCACAGAAATGTTTTCATTAGATTTCTAAATTACTATTTAAAATAAAAATCTATAAAGAATGATTAAGAATCTATTAAAAAAACAGCATTTCTAATAAATTTTCAAATCAAATATGATGTACTATTTTATAACAATAAGCTTGTTATAATATAGGTTTTAAAATAATGCATTATCTAAAACCTTGAATCCTTAACAAATATTTATTATTTTTTAGTACTTAAACCAATATAAATACATATTTCTATAAAATAATTTAAATTTAAAAGTTAGATTAAATATTAATAAAAAATAAAAAAATTATAATGTCAAAAATTGACTGTAATAAATACAAATTAAGCTTTTTTATTTTTTAAATGAAATGCTACTAGATCATAAATATGTGGAAGTATATATTTGTGTATTCTTCATAATTAAAAAAAAAAAAAACAAAATTAATAAAAAATTAAATTTTAATTATGTATATGGAGGTGCAGACAACTCAACATTATGTGCTCATTGTAGAAATTTTAATTACTTTGGTTGGCTTCACTACAGCCAAATAGATGCATTTCAGCAATTTCAAGAATTTATTTGTACTTATACATGTATTATTAGTTTGTTTCTCTGTTACTGTATGATTTTATGATATATTTTACATATATCATAAATATATATAAAAAAAAAAGAAAATATATATATATATTTTTTTTTTTTTTGAAAATTCAAATAATTCATTAACATACTGATCAAAATTATATTTTAGTAAATGAAATATAAACCATCAGAACATAGTATGTAGATAAGTTAAACTTATCATTTATTAATTACAAGAATCAATTTTCATGGGATCCTGCATCTTCTGTTATTATTAAATTTTACAGTTACATTAAAAGATATCTAGTTTATAATTTGTCAAATTTGATGAAACTGTTTTCTTTTTTAAAAAAAAAAAACACAACGAACACAAAGAAGTTAAAATACATATATTTTAATGTAATTATAGAATTTAATAACAACTGAAGATGCAGGATCTGCAAAAATTGATGTAATAAATAAATAAATATATATACATAAGTGTGGGTGCTACTAACAACCCAAGTACATAAAGTTTGAGTATATTTTTTTTAAATTTTCTTCTATATGTTTCTTTCACAATCTGGCTATATTATATTCTAATGTAAAAGTTACAGTTTAAAGTCTACAAAATATTTTATATTATAAACTTGACGATGAAGAAAATTTGATTGTCAAAGTAAAATGAAGCAGAGTATTCCTGAGAAAATCGGTAACAATTTTGATAATACTGAACAAAATTAAGACAGTTCTGCAAATGAAGAATTTTATTAGAATGGCATTATACTTGTATTTCTAAAGAGCAACATATCTCTAAAGAAAAAAATATTCAGACAAAAATTCAAAATATTGTGATGTATTCACCAGACACTTCCACAAAAGAGATCAAAAAAATCATAACATTTAAAATTATTCCTTGATGATAATCAATTTGATTAATTATTAAATACATGTAAATTTACATGTACTGTAAACATGTAAACATGTGTGGTGTTTCTCTACACCAACTTTTGTTAGTGTAGAGAAACTAATACAATTGAAATTTGTTTTTTGCTTTTACTCTTTTGATTTTTGTTAGTTCTTTTGGCAATTGAAAGGAACCACATATCTTATGCTGTATATGGAAGATTTATAAGATATATTACTTTAACTATTTAACCACAAGGTGTCTTAAATAGGTAACTGGAGATCCAACGAACAAGGAAGTTAAAATAATCCGCCTACCTAACTGAAGATTAAAATCATTTATTTTTTTTAACATTTATAACTTTTTTTATTTATATGGTATTCTGGATGCCTCCACATACCTAGTTCAGCTTTCTTATTAGTGGCTCCTTTTCTAGCTGTACCCCTTCTTTATGTAGTTAGTGTACCTAGATATTATGACTATAACAAGAAATAGGCACACAAGGCCAAAATGTACTATTAAAAGCCTAACAACACAGTGGTTGCTGGGGATAGCAAGAGTTATTAGAATTAAAATATAACTAGTCTAAAGAGTCTGAAACTGCCCACCTCTTATACTATAAGGCAAATGTTAACTGTATGTCGCAGTTTAACAAATTTAATATTAGTGTCATTCAATATAAGCCAATTATCTGTGTCAGTTGCCGGATTCAACCATCAAGTTACATTCCAATATAATAAGTAATTTTTTCCCCAGAGTGTGAATACAAACGAATACACTGGAGCACACTATCTATGACTATCCACAATGGGATCAGGTGAGACGACGGATGGGGCTACCATGGCTCACTCCAGGTAACACCATTGAGTACATGCTCCAGGGTAGGAGAAAATGGAAGGCAGTTGAGTAGCTGGTAGGAAGGATTCTGAGTAAAGGAAGAGGAGGACAGACTCAGGGAAGTGGCTGCCAGGAACCAACTGAAGGAAGAAAGTGGCCAGGGCTCACCACATCAGGAGTACTAGCCATGCAATGGGTTGGCATTATTTTTATTGTGTGTATAATATGTGCTATATAATATTTATGTGTTTGTGTAATTTGTATGTGGGTCGAAAAGTGGCGATGTTTAGTGGAAAGGGAAGAGGGTATGAAATGCACCCTTGAAACATGGGTTGAAACAGGTTAGGAAGGGTAGCCCGCCAGTGAGAGATGCATGGGCATTTCAGAAGCGGAGGTCAGTGCGTTCCAAAGAAGCTGGGAGGACCCCAGCAGACTGCTGCCACAACACTCCATGGTGACTGAGTAATGCCTAATGGCGGGTCTAGTTGCTGTGGGAGTGTGTATAAAAAAGAAGAAAGTAATTTCTTACTTATGTAGGCCCTTAATAAATTTACTTGTTAAGTTTTTCAATTTAAATATTTAGTGCTATCATCTTCAGAGATATTGGAATGAAATATTCATAAAAAAATTAAAAGATTTTGAAATGTTTTATTAAAAATCATAAAACAATAAAAAATAAAACAGATTAAAAAGTGTTTTACTATTAAAAGGTCATCTTTTACATAGTAGAGAATACAATACAAACACTTTTTTAAATTCAATATTTTAAGGTTTGAAATCTTTTTTTAAATATGTAATTTTAACATTTCTCTGAAAATGATGGCAAGCCATTTAAAGCTCTTAATTAATCAAAATTCAGTTCAATTCAATTAAGGCCTATTTGAGCAATTTGTAATTAATTTAATAGTTCCAAAACATTAAGTACAAATATGGTATATATTATTAAAAGTAGATGGGATATAAATAAATTACATATGAAATAAGATATATATTCAAAGTTAAAAAATGTATTATTAATTTTTTAATTTGTTTAGATGACAATAATAAAATTGTATTAAAAGACAAAAGATGCCTGCTTTGAATTTTAAAAAAATATATATGCACACACAGACACGCAATTTTACAATATTAAAATATGTGTAAGTAGAAAGACATAAAAAAAATTGAAATGAAAAGGAAAATCAAAAATATTACATCAAGATGAATTAAAGTGTAATATAATAATAAAGTAATAAAAAAAAAACAAGACATTATACTAAAATTGTAAAAATAATTAAGTAATGACTTTAATATCAAATAATATGACAGCTTTATCTGTGACCATGTTTTTGAAAAAGATTCACTTTGACTGACATTTCAACCTTTTACTATAGTCATAACAATTCACCCTTGATCTGAAAAAAAATTGTATTGTTACCTTTATCAACCCCTTAGTGCATATATATTGATGCAATTTACTACTACATGAAAATTAATTGTTCTGGTGACTAAACTGGATATGTTGGCTATACTTGCCTTGGTATGTCATTTAACAAGACTATTTTCTTTCTTCAGTGACAAATTTGAATTCATGTAGTACATATTACTTTTATTAGTGGTTTTTTCATTTGGAGTCAGATCTGCTATCAAGTAACTGATCCTAAAGCAAATTTTTCTAAATGTTTCTTTATATAATATTAATAACAATGATACTTTCTTTATATATTTTGAACATCCATAAGAGAAAAAAGAGATAACTGCATTTAATCATCCAAAAAATAAAAACCTACTAATATTTATTGGTTTTTTTACTTTGAATTTGTTCATACCTAACCTATAATTTTATTTGAAAAAAATTGATAAAATTTTTTAAAGTTTGATTCATTTTAGTGTTAACAGTTGCGTATTTTTTTTAGATTTGATCAAATTTATGCATTGAAGGGTTAACAAATTTTTTTTTTCATGTAAACAAATAAATGTTATGTATGAGTCATGATTCCAATTAGTAATCTGAACACTCTCTATCGTAAACTCTCATTAATGTACTATATTTCCATTTATCAATTTTAGATTAAGAAAAATTTGTTTTATTAGTTTTATAACACATTTTTTTTTTTTAATTAGTTTACATAAATGGATTTAAAGGAACTAGATTTATAGAAAGAATCCACAGTCACTGTACTGTTACACAGTAATTAATTTCTATACAGAAAAACATTCTTCATTGTCTACTCTTTCTTATACTCAACAAATTTTTTTCAAAAACATATTTTTATTTACAGCATAATCATAAAAATGCTTAAAAAAACAGTATGTAAAATTAATTTAAATCTTACCCAAAAATTACCAATATCCAAAGATATAACTAAAGACAATAATCAAAGACAACTGAAATACAGTAGAACACCATCCCTACAATATCTATATTTATAACTAGAATATATTTTCATTTAAAACAATGAATTTTTTAACAAAATTTAATTTTTAAGCAAATTTAATCTATTATACACAAAATATGTTTTTTTTTTTTTTTTTTAATATAATAAAATTATTCAAAAACAATTTTACTAAAAACTAAAAAAAAACAGTAATTTTTAGTTCTCTAAATTTTAGCTTTTAGAAGTCAGCACCAAATTATAAACAGATAACAATCGACAATTTTTTTCTAACACTTAATTTAAACGCTATCTTTAAACAGTCAAAATTTTAAGAAGAATTTTAGAGCATTTTTTAAAAATTTTATTTTATGTTTTAAAATTAAAAAAAAAGAAGAATTTAGAGAAAGGATGAGAGGAGATTAAAAATGTGGAAAAGGATTTCTGGAAATGTGAGAATTTTTTCTTGTATTTTCATGAAAATAATATGACTTCAAACTTTACATCAATGTGCTGTAATAAACCAATAATGAAAAACATCAATTTTTTAATAAAAAAAAAATAGTACTATATGTTTATTATTTTCATTCTGTGAAGTGTTGGTTTAGAAACAATACTGCTTTTTAATTAATTAAACATAAAGGAATCAAACGAGAGATGCCAGTGTACAGTTAATAAACATCTTAAGTGTAATAAGCTTTTTCATATCTAAATGGTAAATTAAATTATTATGGCAAATGTTATCCAGAATATGGCAATTATGAATTTTGTTTCATGTAAACAGAATTAAAATTTTTAAGAGTAAAATTATTCACATAGTCTAACTCTTTTCAATCTATTAATTCTACTGCACATATACGTTTTTTACTTTTAAAGAAAATGTTTTTAGATGAACAGTTTACGTTGCATGCACTGCATCCTTCAATTTTTGGTGTAAGTTGAATCAACAGCCTCTTAATATCTTTTTAACATATCAAATAAATGAGTAGTCTAAAAGGGAAGAACAGGACTACTTAAATTATAAGACCATATCTTAATCTCTCTCAACAATGTATACATGTGTTTTCAGGTAATTTTTGTTAATAGTCCTCAGTGTTAATTTCAGATTGCAGAATTTAAATTGTAAAATATCTAAATGTTACACTTACTGTTTATTATTTAGCCTCCTGACAATAATGTCCCAAAATTGGGTTTTTTGAGTCCCATAGAATTGTATCCACCAATTTATTTTGCAGACAGCTGGTTTCTGAAGATTATCTTGGTGGCATTTCTGGATGATTCCATTCCATATAATGCTTTTTACTTTCTGGCTTATATCGTGGAACCAGTTTCAGTCCCAGTGATGATTCCATCCAAAAAAGCATCATTTTCACTATCATATCAAACCATTAAACATCCCAACCCCCGTAGGGGAAGACACCCACCAAGTGACGATTCCGGTCGCCATACCACCCCTCCCGTTCCTAGCC
>JAAAKQ030059145.1:5403-15900 GCA_010016005.3 Zanna intricata
ACACACACACACACACACACACACACACACACACACCACACTTCCACTCGCTCAAATGAACAGAGGGAGTTTATTTATTTAGTTTTGTAAAATAAATTACGAGGTTAAATATGACAAACATGTACCTGGTAAAAAATTTATTACACTCTTACGAAACTTTTAATTTTAAAAAGGAAGAGAAAATATTCATTCTTGTTAATATGTTCTTATGTAAATATGCAAATTGTTAATGTCCGCTAACAGTTTTTATGTGAAAAAAAAAGTTAAAAATAATAAAAAATTAATTTCAATATAAAATAAATTATCATAAAAAAAACACAATAATACGAAATTTAACTTTTTGAACAATGTAAATAAATTTGTATTAATTTCAGTAACCAATGTTTCTGCTCATTGATTGGTTTAATTTTCATTAATATGACCAATACGTGTTAATACTGATGTGGTTTTATATATATTGTATTATAATATTGTTGTTTATATTGTGTATATTTTATTATAAGGGTGTTTTTTATATATACTCTTTCCAAAGTGAACTCCGGTTCTCTTTAGAAGATATTTTTTCATTCGACATATTTTTACGGAATTTTGAGAAACTTCATCCACGATAATACATAAGTGTCAATAATTCAATTACATATTAAAAGTTACAAATATTCTTGTGTAAGTAAAAGTAATTTTTAAAATGAGCTATAACTTAACATTTTTTACTTGAAAATTTTAACTCGTAGCCACAAGAAACATGATTATAAGAGCTACTTTAAGCTAATTTTATATTCAAAAATAATGTCTAAATAAAAATGTAGGATTATGCAGATGCAGCAGACTAACGCGAAGTTTAAAATTACCGAGGTAGCCTAAGTAGTTAAAATGGATTTCCTTAATGAAAAGAAAAGCTAACATAAATAAGAAGAAAATAGAGAAAAGAGGGAAAAGGGTATAGGCGTAGGAGAAGAAGAAAAGAAACCAGGCCGAGGAAAAGAAAATGACATAAGGGAAGGACATAAATCAAGATTAAGCTTGGACCTCCCTCGAACACTACCCCTTATCCTCGTCACGTCATACCCTTCATCCAATAAGCGCCGGCAACGTAAGCGCGTCACTCGTCGACGTCGTTCCTGTTCCCGTTCTCCCCGCACTGTTGTGCAGATAGAAGACCCCAATGGCGCTCGGTATGTCATTAGGAATAACGTCACTGGATCTCCATGCTGTAATTACGCCCTGATGCATAGTGAAGGAATCCCAAGCAGGCTTTACATTTAGTTTAACCTAAGCCAACATCCCGAAGGACAAGACTACCATTACTAAACGCACACTATCACACGCGCACACGCTCGTGCGTATATATTCGTAGATGTCAGATGCAGACCGTTAAATTCAACACAAAACTATTCTGCATTATTACAAAATCCATTTTACAATTTAACTATAATTATTAGTTAGACTGATCGGACCGGAGGGCACTACCCGTTAATTTAAAAAAAAAGTAATTTTTGTTTAAATTCTCTAAAATCAATATTTCTTCGAGTTTCAAAAAATTTAAATTCCAATAACGATTTTTCCTTTTAAGTTAAAACAAGTAACAATTCGTAAATGTGATAAAGAAGTAAACCGGCTTAAGTTAAAACTGAAAAGAAAATTTATTTTTATTAAAAAATATTAAACTTTAAAAACAAATCAACAGGTATAAAAACCTTCTTCTACAACCCCTTTCTTATAAAAGTTATTAGCTTTACTTTATGAGAAGGGGTGATTGTCCACGGATCGACCTCAATGGTGTCTTACATTGCTCTCATGGTACTTTGCACTACTCTTGGATCGTTACTTGACGTGAAAGAGTCACTTGGTAAAAAAGAGGAAACAGACTTATCAATTACAGGGAAATAAACTGGTTGCTGAACGGAAACTCACAGCTATCTTTATCTAATAAACTGTTATCCTTATTAAACTGTTAAATATCCTTATTAATAGACTGTTGTCTATTCTACAGAGTTATCCTTAAAATTATTTGACGAATGGAATCCAGCTCTGGAGTGCAGTTTGACGAGTAATAGCAAAATTGTAATAACTCAGAGATTCCAAAATAAATTGATAAGAACAATAACAGAGACGCCGTATTTTGTAAGATTTAGAGAAAGTCAAGATTATCTAGCCTTCTGTTTAGGATGAGATTCAGAAATTTAGCTCGTGGTACAAACAGAGGAAGACAAACATGTAAATTTATTCTACTGAATTTGGCAGTAAATCTACAGGACAACAGCGATGACTTCAAACGATTAAAACGTTCCCATGTGCTAGACCTCAGAGATATAACCAGAGGATTGACCGGAAGAAGGAAACTGGGAACGGGAACACAGGATAAGTATATCGTTGTTTAGGTAACGTCACTTTGATAATTTAAAAATCACAGCTACTTCTATTACCGACGAATATTAGTTTTATTTAAAATGTTGTTTTCATTTACTGCTATTGATGACATTGTTTTAATTTACATTTTTATTCTATTCTACCTGTGATTTATTTCTAGTGCTATGTTAAGCACAGAATTTTACTTAACCACTTATACAAATGCGTTTTTGCTATATTGAGGTGTTGAATCTTTGTATACTTTAATGAGAAGTTTCATCGGGGATCTCATTAACTAAATATAGATGCGGTCCCCTAAGAGGTATCGATTTTAAATGCAGACGAAAAAATTAATTTAACCGTTTTTGAAAAAAAAATGATTTATCTAAAAATACTATATTTCATTTTGTATTAACAATTTTTTACTGTGTTAAAAAAAGTAAGATTTTGAAGCAGTATTAGGTTTCGTTCCAAATATTTTATATAAACAGAATGTAATAAAAAAGTGTACGAAACGAAAGAAGAAAATAAAATCGATTTCGAATCGTAATATAAAATAACAAAATAATATTACTCCTATTTTTAATTTCCAATTTTTAAAGCTATTCCAAATTAAGAACTAGTAAAGAAAGGTTTTGTAAAACAAATTTTATTTTTAAAATGTTTAAATTACTTGTAAGGTAAAAGATAAATGTAGAATGATAGTACCTCATTTTGGATGAAAATAATAAAAACGTATCAAGCTGATAGGATACATCAGCAAAAACACAGGAAGAATTATTCAATTCAAATTTTTAGGGTTGCGAATACTTTTACATAAATGTTTTTCAATAACTTTTAACGATATTATTTCCGGCGGGATTTCCTAAGTGATTAATATTTCGTGTAAAAAAAAATCACATATATGAGTAAAATTTTCATTATGTCCAAAACCCTTCTAGTCAGAACTTCCTCCACATTAATATACTCTTAAATGCGATTTTTTTTTTTTTAATTTAATAAACTAATTTATTTTATAAAATTAACAAATTCAATAAATTTAAATTTCTGGCAAAAATAAACCGAATTAATAATTTAGATAATGAAACCGATCAAATAAAAATGAGAAAAAACTGACTAACCAATTAAAAAATGATATATATAAAAAAAATGAACATTTCAATAAAAGCCAAAATCAGGCATTGCAATATGATAATCAAAGTAGAAGGAATGAACACATTAGGGCACATCCTCGGTTTGAAAAAATGCTATACAAAACAAGAAAGGTAAATCTTAAGAAAAATCCTAGAACCAATAAAAGTAAATGAACCCGAATACAAATTCAGAAGTAATTAAGATCCTTACAGTTATAATGAGACTGAGAAAATATCAGATTCAATCGGAAAAGGGAAAGAGCCAACTTTTTCGTCCACTTTAGAGAATGAAAAATAACAGATTAACAAAAAAATCTTCAACCAGATTTTCAAAAAAATAGAATGAAAATCAATGGGCCTTAATGGTTCAAAAAGTCCAAAAAGAAATTAAAATATCTGAAGGAATATTACGAGATAGAACTATGTTCAGAAAACTGGTATTAAATTTCAACGGTTTCTAAAAGAAGTAGAACAAAAAAAATTAAGTTTGGTTAGAAGAGAGAAGATAAAAAGAAATCAAAAGAATGAAAATTTATTTGAAGACTACGAAAGAAAACGCCAAGAAGGAAAGAAAAATGAAAAATGAATGCAAAATGTTGCTTCACGTAATCTCAGTCGGCCAAAGTCGAAAAATGAATTATATATTAAATATTAGCCAATAGTTATCATTAATAAGTAGTGAATTAGAAATTAATAAAAAATTCCAGCTTAATAAAGATTTCCGTCATTTAGTACTAAATTTTGTAAAGTGTAATCGAAACTAGACTGAATTAAGTGTAAAAAATGGGATTGTCAATCATGATTAATTATGGAAATTTTAACCAGTGCCAAAAATATCAGGCAATAATTCTAGAGACAACGCGCATCGTTGATTGATATTTTTTCAAATGTTTTTCGAAATTATTGTAAATAACCGAGAGGAAAAAAAAAGTTTATCGAAAATCAATCTAAGTTTAAATATTTAACATTATACTGAGAAAGACGTGATGCTGAGAATAACAGAACGGTTTCACAACTTAAACGTGGAGTAAAATGTAATAATTAAGTGTAGTTAATTATTAGTTAGTTGTATTAAACAACTTAAACGCGTAGTCGCTGAGAGAAAGATTGAAAATAATGGATGAAGTCAAGGAAAAATCTTGCCTGGAGAGGTGATAAGAACATATGAAGAGAGGAATTAATGATGGAAAATACACCACTAAACTTCTACATTCAACTTGTTAAAGAAAAAAATAATAATAATAACTCCTATTTTGAAACGGAAAATTTTATCAAAATTCATTGCATATACTCGTTTATACAAGGAAAAAAACACGTACAAACACGTACAAAATTCTACAAAATCGATTTAGTTATTATATCACAAAGACACAAATACCATAAAATGTCAAAAGGTCGAGTTAAAACAGGATCAGTAATGTTAGATCAATAAATATCCTAAAAATACCAAACTATCATCGCACAAAATTTCATAATTATACTCTTAGTTTAAATCATTCGCACAAACAGTAGTGTAAAACAGAATGTAGTTACAAAAATACATGCAACAAGAGATATATGTATTTTTTGTTTCTGAGACTTCAAAAGACGAGAAATGAAAAGAAAAACAAACATTTTTTCAAATGAAAATGCTGTTTATCTATATTCCTAAATTAATTTCATGAAAACAATATGTTGAAAAACGTGTACTTGTCTAATTATACGAGATGAGCAATGTTCCAGGTTTTTTTCCTAATAGTATGATACCTAAGTAATTTTTATATACATATATAAATATACAAACAGACACAATTTTTTGTTTACAAATGATTACATCTGTATAAAAGTGTAATGTATAATGAAATAGATTATTGAGAATTTTTTAATAATTTATATTACGATAGGCTTACGCCAAGTACACATTATTTATTATTGTCTTCTTTTCTCTAAAATATTACTTAATTACTTTTTCAGTGTATCAATATTGCATAATTATTGAGACTTTTAGATATTTATGACATTCAGCATTGCTCAATATTATAATTAGGCCATTTTGTTTTCTTTATTTTACTTGTTTATTAATTCCAATATTCTATATTTTAGAATTTTACTTTACATTATTCTTCTTCTTTTTTTTTTTTTGAAAAGATGGGCATCGATTGCTTTGATTATTTTTCCCTATTAAAATTAAAATTTGTAGCATGTGAAAAATGCCATGCCTGACAGGGATTCGAATCCAGGACCTCCGGATGAAAGACGAGACGCTACCACTCTGCCTTCGGGAGATTATTTTGGATTATCTACTAAATATCAGAACTAGATTTTCCTTTTTTTAATCAGTTTTGTGTTAATGATCTTATTTTTTATTTTTTTATTTCTGTTACATGTGAATAATATTGTATGTAACTTTGAATGTTTATGTACATTCTAATTAGGTATTATTGCTGTTTGTATTTAATAATAAATAAATATCCAGGATCAAAAAGATGCATTATAAGCTTAAAGCCAAATTTAAAAACTAAAAATCAAACTTTTTTTTAATAAAAAAAAAACAAAATCAAACAACCAGAATATAAAAAACAAAACAAAAACTAAAATAAAATCATAAAAAAAAACGTTAATCATATTAAAAAAATCATAAGGCACACGTTTTGTAAATAAATATTGATAACTCTTCCCACCCCACCCCTGCCAAAAAAAAAAAAATATTCGATCGATATAGATTCAATGATAAAGAATGGAAAGTTAAAAAACAAGAGGAGATATTAAAAACAAACGAATAAAGAAAGACGAAAGATATATCGGGACAGCTGCCACAAATGTTATTAATAAAAATAATGAGTCCATTAAATTAACTGACTTTCTATTCTAATTTTGAATAAATCATTGAACCGTAGCCTTTAATAATAGTATATTACCTATTATCAATTAAAAAACTCTTTCTAAAAGCAATTGTAGATTCTCAATTGAAGTTTCCCAATTTTACCCTGTTTTTTTTTCTTTTTTGATTTTTGTGTATGTATGTATGTAGTTTTAGTCTTACTTTCTACTAAATGGACACGATTACGATTCTTTTTGTTTCAATTTTCAAATGAATTTCATCTGGTTGTCCTGCTTCCAGATAACTTAAATGAAAGCTTTTTAACCGGTTTATTAACGAATTTATGATTTTTTGTTTTCATCGTTTTTTAAGAGCTATCTATACTATTTTTTATTTTTCCAACATGTACGTTGCTATCTGTTCAATTAGTGAACAATTAGTTCAATTAGTGAACAATAAACAACCCTCCCTCTCACGGCCCAATGAGGTAATAATGATATGTTTGATATGTAAATGAATTGTAATCTTCTATAGACTATTCCTGAGATGAATGGTTAATTGAACCCCAACCACCAAATTACACCGATATACACTGTCTAGTATTCAAATCATATGAAAGCAACTAGGATCCTTTACTAGGATTTGAATCTCAGGACATTAGACTTCGAAAATCAGTTCTTAAACAACTGATTTGCGACTAGCCCGGTGATTAATCTATATTGTAAATAATTTAAAGAGAGGTAAAAAAAATGTAAGCTTTAGAAATATTTTTAAAACATTAACATTTTTAGAAACTTTTATTATTTTATTATTATTACGCTGTAATAATTTTTTGTTAATTTTTTTCTTGCGTTATGAATAACATAATTCAAATTTATAATAATTTAATTAGTTTTTATGATTAAAATGAAACTAAGCAATAAAATAAATAACAAAAATTCAAGTTTTACTTTAATACAAACTAAAAAATATAATAATAAAATCGACATTTTTTGCTACTCATAAGCGCAAGCGTTGCTTACAAGGCAGATGAAACAATCCCCCCCCCCCCACACACACACACACACAAAGAAAACATGATGCAAATAAACAATGACGTCCATGCAATACCTTCACCTCCATCTACCCAGAGTATCATATTACCCTACCACACAAAACACTCTTAGCTTCAGGTGAATTTAGCCTCATAAAACCCAGAACAAGTACCCAGACCTCCCTTTTCATTCTCTTCCAACACATTTCTACGATTATACTACGACAAAAGCTCAAATAACTCCATTTCAACCCTTTCCGTATCCCAATTTTCAAAGTATCTAAACATACACTGCACACGGTGGCAACCTGTATTTTAATTTCCGTCAAAATAAAGGGCAAAACAAAACAAAACTAAATAAAATTGTGTGCACTCTATTTTCCCCTATTCGTATTAATTTTACAACGATGATGAATTAAAAAGACACCGCAATATAATATCACTAAATTAAAATAAATTTTAGATGTTTCTCGTTCCGTCACCAGGTGTTATTCATATAATATAAATAGACTAGAAATATAGTAGAACTTATTACGGACTTCACTTGAATGATTTTTTTAATATGAATTAAAATTTAAAAAAAAAGCTTTATTTCTGATTTTTTTATAGAATTCACTGTATGTCTTTATAACTTGTACGCGTATACGTACACTCGCAATCAAGTATAGAGTTAATTAATAAATATAAGCTACGTTACGTGAACTAACAATCTCTTTTTTTCTTTCATGTCCTCATATACCCTTCCGTTAATTCTTTTACGGTTCAACTTTGAACAGTGCCGGATTTACCTCTGAAGGGGTCCCAAGCAACTCACATTTTTCGGCCCCCCATATTTTTTTTTCTCAAAAATATAAAATGAAGACAATTTTAATTTCATTAATAGATATATTTACACATTACACACATAAATATTTACAGTTTAATTAAAACCTCTTAAGGAAATTAAAACTGAAATGTTAATGAAAAAAAAAAAAAAAACTCCAGTGTCGGGGCACTTATCCAAGCGGGGCCCCAAGCAATTGCTTCTTTTGCTTCTACGTAAATCCGCCACTGACTTTGAAACCATACTTCCCCCAGAACCCAAAAGCTCAGGTTTCTCGGAAGCTCAGCCGATCGCTGGCAGCATAATTTATGGTTAGAAGTAGGGAAGCTATCAAATTTATAACTTTCGTTCTTGATCGATGAGAACATACTTTGCAAATTTTTTGTTTCGGTTCATCATGCGACGATCCAAGAATATTGTCGAATTGCCCCACCTGTCCTCACTGATTATAATAAATCAATCGGTTCATATATTGCCTCATACTTTCTTTTTCAAAAACTAGCAATGAAAAAATTATTATTACTAATTACACAATTTTAATTAAAAGTGTTCATCTTTTTTGAGTTATGCGAGATAAGTACAGACGTCATGCCAAAAATAGTCGTAATGGATTCAGGGATGCTCAAAATGAATATTTCCGTTGAAATTTGAAAACCGAAATTTTTCGCAATCACAATAATTCCTTTGCTTTGTACAAGGAAGTAAAAAAAAAAAAAAATTAGAAAAGTTTGGATTTTTTATTAAAAATCCCAACTTCTGCATTACTGAAAAATGCAGAATATTTAAATCATCTTGAATATAAATTTTAATACGAATAGTATTATTTTAAGAAAAACATTTTTTTTTTTCAAATTATTACTAAAGGAATTTATTTAATAGAAAAAAATTAGATCAATTATTCTGATTCAATTAATTTATTAAATCAGTATTCCAGTAATTAAGTCAAATATACATCAATTACTAAATAGATTAAATCGTTGTTGTGGATAATCAAGTGTCAAATTACCTCTACAAGCAATCCATGAGTTGAATAGGTGAATGAAATAGGTTACTATGGTTTTATTTTTTTTTTAAATATATAAATCTACATAATACACGTATTACAAAAATATAATTATTTTTAAAACCATAGTATAAAAATAATCATAAAAATATTTGGCTAGCACGCAGCATTTAATCCTACGCAAATTAATTTTTCTACTGGAAGAAAAAATACAATACAGATACCATACGCCTACGATAAATATTGTAACCCATACTGAATATGATTTTCCAAAGTCGACAACAATACGCTTTAGGCAACAGCAATAACAATAATAATAGTAATAATAATAAAAATAAATGAATGCACTAAGAAAGAAAACAATGCAAAGAAATAACAGCATTAAAATGAAGAATGAAACAATAGAATCATTGTGCTGAATAACAATAACAACAATGAGCGTTGTTTCCTCACAAGGAACAACTTTTAAAAGATGTATATCTATATATATACACTACTATAGTGTACTATATATATATATATATATATGTATATATAGGTCTACTCCTTATGCTATTTGGATCCGTAAATATCCTGCATACAATAATTCTACGATGAGGCTATATGAACATACAATTAACTAGTAAAATTTAAATAAAAAGAATAGAAAAGTTAATTTCTATCTTATATATAAGCTACCAGTTCTTCAGTCTTTTCCATGCTTCACCACATGGGTTGGTTTAATTTCTTGCTGGAATTTTATAACATTTTTTTTTTGTATTTTTACTGCTATTTATATTTTTTTTAAACTAGTTTCTATGAGTTTAGATATCAATTTACTGAAAAGTAAAACCGATAAAACAAAAATCACTACCGTAAAACGTGTAAATGTAAAAAAACAATTCTGTTATAGAATTTGCGTACTGTGAATTTGTTGATACAGTACTGTGTTAGTGGGTTGATGATCGTGTTAAAGATTGAGTTAAGACTTTAGAAAGACGTCTCTCAAAAAAATGCAGTACAAAAATGATAGCTGGATCAATATAAAAAAAAATTATTTAAAAAAATTAATTTTATTAAGGACTGAAATTAGTTAAAATTTAAATTTAAGGAATATTTCTTCTCATTAAGCAAACAAATCGTTTATCTTGATGATTTCAGGAATTTAAAATATGGAAAAAAAAATTAAAACGCTATTAGATTTAAAAAGAATTATACTAATCAGGCGTTGTCTTTGCTAATTAGTTTAAACTTAATAAAATTATTCATAATTTCATTATAAAACCTACGCCATTTTATTTATTTATACTAATGTGCTTATTTTATCCACAAATTACTTTCCTATTAACCTTAGCAATTTTATTATTTTACTAGATTTAC
>JAAAKQ030059156.1:0-15900 GCA_010016005.3 Zanna intricata
GGGTTTCAATTAACCACACTTCTCAGGAGTGGTCGACCTGAGATTGTACAAGACTACACTTCATTCACATTCATACGAATCATCCTCATTCATCCTCTGAATACCTTATGGTAGGTACCTTATACTACCTTATGGTAGTTCCGGAGGCTAAACAGATAAAAAGAGTGATTAAAACTTGATTACTGATCAATGGCTTAGTGGTTCATTTCTTCATCAGACAAATGACCCTAAAACTGTTATATCTACTGAATAACAATTTTCTTCAACTTAATAGTGCAGTTAAATTCAACCTGTTAGGTATGTTTTTTGTGAGGTATATTTACTATCCATTCTTTATTTTTTTTTTCATTGGTTGTGAGCTGTAATTTAAAACCTGGTATTATCTTGGTTTATATCTTTTACAGCCTTTCCACAGAATTTTGTATATATTTTCTGTGTTAGATACGTACATATTCTATTGATCCATGTTGAGTGATAATAACCAGTCTGTTGTTTACCTTTTAAGAAAAAAAATTTTACCTGTTATTGTTTATAGGCATGAGTTATATGCTTGTTTTACCTTGAATCCATTTAATGGCTCCTGTTATTTTCTCAGCATATATTTATTCTGTCATTAGCGTTACTACCAGCCATATTTATTTATTTTACATCATTACTGTAAAATTTACTGTCCATTAGTGAACTTTAATGATTGTAGACACTCCACTACCTAATAATCACCTTCAACTAACTAGTTACAAGAAAATCTTCATTCTAATCACCTGATTTTTCAACAGGAGTTTCGTGAATTTCTTGGGCAGGAGAACCCAAAAGATTTAGAACTTTGTTTTTTTATTGTGACTTCTGGTTGGACAAGGTCATTCTGCTTTCTAATGAACAGTTCATTCTTTGCAAATTTAATGGATGTCTGTAAGAAATAATTTGTAATATGTTATTGAATTATTGAAAAATAAAAGTTAATATTCTAATGGATGATTTTTATTTATATATGTTTTTGACATTATTGAAAGCATGAAGAATAGGTGAATATTAATTGAAGTCATTAAGTACTACTGTATAAAGTGCAATGTACTACACTTTTTTATGTGTTAAGCAAGTGAGTTATTGGTATAGTAATCTGGAAGTTTGTGTTACAGAAAATTATTGTTTCAATAATTGTGTACAGAATATAGATGAATATAACAATTCATCTTTTTATTCTTTTTTTACTTCTTATGGTGAGGAAACTAAATATGAGGTACAGGCAGTAGAAGTTGATTCTCAAAAAGCTTAAGATTAATTATGTCACTAGATCAAAAATTAATGACCACTGAAGTACAAACTGATTCAGTAAAGGAAGTTCATTATGTTGTAGCTATTCAAACTGAATATACTCAATAAGAAACACCTAAAAGTCAGATACATATATATTTCAGAAAGTTGGAAATAATGAAGATACTGAACTAGCAAAGCATGTCAAATGGATATTTCTCTTAAAGTTAAATACAAAGAAAAGAAACAACTTGCTGATGAACAGCTATAAGCTGAACATCCAAGTAAATTGTTGTTCATAGCAACTACTTGGTTGCTCAACAAATTTCTAGAAAAGTTATTTGTCAAACAAGAAATTGATTCCAAGGACAGTAATATTGATGGACAAAGATATGTATCAGAAACAATAACTAAACAGCTTAACCAAATTGAAGCCGCTGAACAAAGTGTTCATGAGTTTGTATGGAAATTTCTAGAACAGAAGCTGGAAATGTCTTATTCAGGAACCTAGAGAAGGCTGTTTCTACAACAGACTCATGAAGAATCTGCTACAGAAATATCAAAAATAATTTCGGAAGAATGAAAAAACAGACTAGTGAAATTGGTCAGACTTAAATTCCTTGAACCATCAAAATCAATTATTGAAGAACCTAACAAAGGAAAATCAGATGTTACTACCAAAACATCATAAAATATTTGTGATTATGAAGTTTTTATCTCAGAATAAAGGAAAAACCAAAAGAGGTTCCTCAAGAAAGTAAGCTGCTGATAACATGTCAGCAATTAAACAAATTGTGAGTGAAACTACACAAGAACCAGTCATTTTATTTGAACAAAGAAATAATGATTGCTGCTTCTGGAAATGTTGAAATATTCACTACTGACTTACAATTTGAAAAGGCATACTAAAGTTTTGGTACAATAAATCTTAGTGAAAGAGTCCAAGGTTAATTGGACTCCAAGAGTCCAATTAAACTTGTCCACCCGCTTGGAAAACTGGGTCTTGAAGAACTTTTACTAAATGGAAAAGCTGCACAAGTAGTTAAAAGCAATAAAAAAAACTAATAGTTCAAAGTAGTAAAACAAAAACTAGCAGCATTTTTATACAAGAAGCTTGAAAGCAAATCTCTTAGGCAATAGGGCCTAAAAATAACTCTAAGAAATTAAGAAAGGACAATGGAAAAGACTTAACTAAAGAAATAGTTATTAAAAGGAAACTGTTAAAACAGGTAAAGACATGGATGAAAATACATATGAGAAAATAGAAGAAATAAATATCAAAGAAGAAACTATTAAAAATAAAGGTGATAAATCATTAAAAAAGAAAAACTAAAGAAATCAATGTATCTGAAAAAACAGTTGATAGAAAGGATGATCACCATTGACCTCAGTGGCAGATAGATCTCTGCCTTTCAGATGGAATGTTCTGAGTTCAAATCTTGGTTTGGATTCCAATCTACACATACATAAAATGATGAGGTATGTTATTTTTTTACTCTACACAAAATTCATCTCTTTTCATAAAAAAAATATAGTCAGATGGCTGTAACTGGATCACCTTTTGTTTGTAATATGAATAAGTAAATATAACCATTAAAATAATTATATTGAAATCTTCCATTATGCTTATTAAGAATATGTGTCATTTTCTTATTGAATTTATGCTAAATTGAGTCCATTAACTAATTAAAAGTAAATAAGGATATATTAGCATTGTTTAAAAATTAAATAGGTACTTAAAAATACATTTTATTAAATAAAAGCTGAACTCAGATTAATCTACATGAAAATGTAAGACACTAAAACTGAAAACAGCTATTTTCCCTCTTTTTTATTTGTTGCGATTATGGGTTTTTAGAGAAATTAATAAAACTACATTTTAACAAAAGACATCAATATATTTTTGTAAAAACAAAATTCAATATTATTATTTTAATATATCCATACATTTACATAATAAACCAACACGTAGTGCATGTAGTAATATATAAGAACAAAGGATAATGCCTACATTTTACATAATGGTACATACATAAACATCAAAATACACATAATAAGGTATTTTTAAACATTAAATTTAATTGCACGTTTATTTCCTTTCAGTAAAATATCAAGCTAAATTATTAATATTATACATAGTAATATATGATTTAGAAAATTTGTATTTAATGGCTTTGTTATATTAATATATTTTCAATTAACAATATTTTGTATATTTAAATACATCATGCTACAATTATGTAACAGCATTGATAATTTATAAATACTGTGCGCTTATTCAATACCGTGTGATTAAAAATAAGGTTTTGTTTTCAATATAACTCATAGTTTTCTTAAAAAGCTAACATAATGTAGCTTGGCATTTTAAAGTAGGCTTTCTATATTTCAGTTGTATTTTTTTATAATTTTAAACAAAGAACTGTTATGCAATGTTTCATAATGACAAACCTCTTTATTTAACGATTGTTACGAGTTAAACTACCTTGAATTAATGTAGAGTTCTTATAGATATCTTATATATCTATAATCTTATATATTATAATATCTTATAATATAAAAGATATTATATATATATATATATATATGTAAGTATGTGTGTGTGTGTGTGTGTGTGTGGAAAAATTATCCTTTTAAGTTAGTACAGTACGATAAAGTTCAAAGCTGTAAAATTTCCTCTTTGATAATAATGATAAAATGTATTTTTACATATACTATCCTAGCATACCAAGAAGACTACCCTTGTTTTTACTATATCTTTTAACTTACAGGGGATCAGAAAAAAAATTACTCTATGATAGAGTGATGGAATCTCTGACTTTCATACAGAATGTTCTGGGTTCAAATCCTGATTAAGCTTGGCATTTTTAATATGCTACAAAACTGGGTTCCCCAGAAATAGGATCTCTTTGTCTGGTCACAGACCTTTATTAAACGGAGAGAAAATAAATAAATATGGGTACTGGGAATTTTATTTGTGCAAATTATTAAGGAGCAGTAGTGTTGTTCCTTACTTTTAAACATAGCCTCTTCCTTGGAGTTTAATTTGTGGAGTGTAGTCTGTATATGATTATAATTTAATAGTTGAACTCTTTATTCTAACAAACTATGTAATGGCAACACAGACTCCTTAATATGCAGTTCAATCTATATTACAATTTATCTAGTAATTGTCCAATCATAGCAATGTTTCCAAAGATACATAGTTTCATGGTCAAGTTTTAAGCTGATACAAAAGTACCATAACCTACCACAGGTATTAAATGCAGTCATCAAAATCTAAATAGATCCATTGTGCAGCATTCTACAATTTTAAACATTTAGAGATTGTTTTCAGGATACATAGGAAGTAAAATCTCTATTTCTATTAAAATAATAAGATACAAACAACAAAAATTGAAAGCTGAAACCTAACTGACTAATTTTTCTGTCCTAATGAAGCATGTTTACATCATGGTAGTACAGTTTAGTAGAATTGTTGTTTTTTTTTCTTTTTTACTTAAAAGAGTTTTGAAAATTGAACATGTCTCATAGTGGCTTTTGCAAGGTTCTAACTCAACAATTGTTTTATGTGATTTGTGTACACTTGGCACATATGAGCAACACTTTGTTATTTGTTGGAAGGGGAGATCAATTAACCTTTTGGATATGGTCATTTTATTCTCTTAATATTTTAATTTCATTTTTTTCTCAAAAGAGAGAAGGTTAAAAGTATTATTTATATTAAAAAACCAATCACACATAATAAACTAAATATTTGTATTGCTTACTATAGTAAAAACATTTCACAGGAAATATTTCTGAAATCAATTCAAGCAGTGAGTTTACTCAGGTTTAATGGAAATGATCTAAATAACAGTTTTTTTATGTACGTGGTAGTAATTTTCTGTTCAACATAAACTTCCTTCATTTGTAGCATATGAACTTACACTATAATTTTATAAGTAAAAGTTGAATGACTTTCTCATTATGTAAAGGTCAGAAATATTTCTGCTCAACTCTGTATTTAATAAATAATAGATACAAATTTCACTGTAGTTAGTATTTATTTTTAATAGTGATTTTTTTTTTTCTTTTTTAGATTAGATACTTTGTGACAGTATGATTAACACTAAATTTTAAATAATTTTTATCATACCTGACTGCCAGATAAGTGTGATTTCATCCAGAATATATTCATTTTTTTTTTTAGTTGGTGAAATTTTTCTTAGTACTTCCTCTCTTCATCTGCCAATATCCACTTGCAGAAAAAATAGTAAAATTGTGTAATAGTAATTTATCCTGGGTTTGGTGATTAATTTCTTTTAATTGTTTAAAATATTTGCATTAATGGTTAAATAAATAGTTGGAACTCTGGCACTTTGACACTTATTTTGTTGTAGCTAGCCTTTCTACCTGTTTGAGTGAGATTTTTTTTTGTGACAGTAAAATGAAAGTAGTCTGCTGAATTAAAATGAAATTTTTTCTGTAAGAAAAGCAGTATCCCATTTAGAAGTTCACACCTAAAGCTAGTAGGTCCTTGTCATCGCACATCCAGTGACATACATAGTGCAGTTGCTTACTAACAACCTAACTTCTCCTAACATTGAAGCTGAAGTACATCTTACAGTACTGATCAAGGGAGATATTAAATAGGTTGAAGAGTTTAAAAGGTTTGAGATAGATCAAACCAGTAACCCTTGGATTAAGGTTACTGGATGGAATTAGTCTTGAAAATTTTAAAAGGTCTGAGGCTGATTCTAACCAATTTAATCTTGGCTTGAGGACAGAATGAATAGTTAAGAACAGAATTTCAGACATTATGAAATTTACATTTTAATTTCTTTGTATTGATTAATTATTAATTTCTTAGTATTTTTTTGTGGGTAGTTATTACTGACAGTCTGTTATCTGTTATACTGATATTGGTTCTTTTTTTTTCTTTCTTAATACTTGTCAACCTGGATGATCATTTAAGGTTCTGTAATGATTTCATTATAATCAATGTAACAGTATTTTTATGTTAAATATTCTATTTTTAAGATAATTTTTTAACTTTGCATTCAGTTTAAATAAAATACACATTTATTATCACAGGATTTTTAGCCATAAAAGATCTTATAGTACATTATATTCTCCGGATATTCAGAAAGCCAAGAGTTGTTTTACAAACAGTTTTTTAATTTTTTGAAATTAATAAATAAGTAACCTTCAGAATTTTGGTTTAATTGGAACAACAGGAACTTAGATGATTTTACAGTAATAAAAAAGTGTTATATTACCATCTTTAAAATAAGATGATCTAAAATTCAGGAGTCAATACTCTTGCTGTTAAAGACATCTTTATCTACCAACTTATGCAGATATACCAAAAAATTACTCTACTTAAATTTAAAGGTTTGATTAAATTGTAAGGGAGGAGGAATTTAAAACAAAAATATTTATGAAAAAAAACTGTAATGAAGTAGTGTCTCTGATGTAGCATTTTACAATTTGGATACTCAAATACAATGAAAACAGCAACATTATGTGGCTCCAAGATTGGTTTCTTATGATATAAATTTTCTAACCATGTAATTAAAGTAATTTCTCAAGGTGTTAAAGAACTATTTCTTTTTTCTTAACAATTAATTATCTCTCCATTTGCTGTTAATGATCTCAAACAAGTATTTATATGTATTTTTAATATAAAGAAAATGAGATGAATGAAATGATAAATGGAAAATACCAAGGTATTAAACTGAACCTGGGATCAGCTAAACCAGTAACAATATTTATTCTATTCTGGGAATTAGCTGCGTATATTGGTGCTTTAAATATAACTCATGATTTTATATTAATAGTTAAGATTACCATAGTTATAATACCAGAATCATATTTTTAACAGAAAACAGTGAAAGATTTTTTTAAAATGGAGTTTTTTTACATTTTTGGTAATTCTCTATAACAATAATATTTTTAAGTATAAATATTTATTTATTTGTCATTATTGTTTTATGCATGGGTGGCCTAACAATGAAAAATGAGGAAGAACATATTCGATCAAGATAGAAAGGCTGTAAAAACCCAGAATAAATAAGTAGATTGATATTTATATATCTTAAGTTTATTTATTAAAGTTTGTTTTTTTTTTTTTAAGTTTACTATTACTAATTTCCCTATAACTAATGCTGAATGATGAAAATGCTTATTACATTTTAAATTTAATTTTTTATGTTTCCAAATGGTTTGAGAATATTTTTACTAATGATTTACTTTAATTATTATTTGAAATAACTATTTTGTAAAATTGGAATCAGTTAATTATAGATTAATTGCATAATCAAGTTTAATAAAATAAAAACAGATGTTTTGCATAAAAGTTTTCACTTAATTAAAAGTATATAAACGAATCATTGGGCCATTATATTTTGTATTACATTAGGCCTGTAGATATAAATTTGATATAAAATCTGTTTTTTCTTTTTTTTTTTTTTATAAGCTATAATCTATTTGTTTAATGGCAGTGTTTCAGATGTTTCAAGTACAGTACATAAAAATAAAAGACAACTATAAATAAATAAAAAAATAAATCATTGTTGTTACAATTAATTACATTTTATATTTTTTAAATATCCTTAATAAAAATATAGGGAAGATAAATTTTAAAATAAAAATTAATATATACTACATAATAAATACAACAGATTAATATTTTACAGTGTATTAATTAAAAATTATTATTAAAAAAATTAGTTGAATAATTACAAAAATAAATAATTAACAGCACCTTTAACTAAACTAACTAATTATTTGGTATATATGTATTAAATTCACACCATTATTAAATTAATAAGATAAACTCTATTTTAATAAATAAATATAACTTTTGTACTAATTTTTATAATCTAAAAATTTATTTTAAATAATTTATTATACATCTTTCATTAGTACCATTTTTTTAAAATTTGTTTTAAAAATATTACGTAATGGAAAACTATGGTAAGTGATATAATACCATAAAACCATGATAAACAGTACCCATTGAACTAAATAAAATTCCATGAGTTTCTTTCAGGATAGTTTTTATCTCTTTTTACTATAAATATAATGTTTTCTCACTTGATTATATGAACTTGCAATCATTAACAAAAAAAAGATTTATTTTTAATATTTTAATTATTAGTGTACTAATAATTCTTGCATAGGTAAAATTGGAATAAAAGAAAACTTGACTGGAAAAGTATTATGATAACAATAAGATAACATACAAAAAAAGTTTTTTAAATCAATATTCTGTTGATATTGGGGAGGTCAGCATTTGAACAACCAATAATTCATTAATATAATCTGTGAATAACGTGTTGATAGATATTACTTGTAATTTTTTTAGATAGATCTATTTGGCATTATAAATGTAAGCGCAACTGTTTAAAAGTTCAATTCTTATTAAAAAATCATAATAATGTTGAAAAAAATTGTTTTGAAATATTATTTAAAAAATGAAGATTGAAAAACAATAAGGAGAGTCAATAGCCCGTAACTAATTCATGATTTTGCTTGTGCAATGTAAAATATATTATCACATTATTGGTTGTGCAATAATTCTAATAAAATACTTACAGAAGTATTATCAGATTATAAATAAGTAAATTTGTATGTACAAGTATAGCTCACAAAAAAGTAAGTAATAAAAATAAAAATATCAAAGTAATGGTAATATAAATAAAGGCCTGACTAGAAGAAAAATAGTTTTTACTTAAAATTCAGGATATAACATCAATCTCCATTACTAGATTCAAAAAACCAAGTGTGAAACCACAGATATGAACCACTTTACACATTTTTTTCTCATAATATTGACAAATCATAATTAAAATTTATCTGTTCTTACTATAACTTACTTCAACTATTTTTATGAATATATCTTTTACAATTAAAAATAAAAACACATTTTCTATTTGATTTTTTTTCTAATCAATAAACAAATAATCATAATAATGATACAGCATTTTATGCTGCCACTCCATTTTTTTTTTTTTTGTAAATAACTACACATACTTTTTTTAAAAAGTTATTAATATGAATGATTATAATACACATACATATTTATTTTAAGGTAATAATGATCATGATTCATGATATATTTATCAAATTTTGTAAATGAGCAGACATCGTTAATAATCATATATAATACATAATGATACTATTGTTATTAATATATTATTTAAACATTCACAATACTCTCACGGCTTTTCATTTCATCTGAATTTAAACCATTTTGACTACGACTGGTCGCTTTAAGCTTCTCTTGCATTTGCGCTAACATATCTTGCATTCTTCTTATCTATAAAAGAAAAAGTAAACTAATACGTTAATATTAAATGCAGTAATCATAATATTCATCTCATAAACCAATTCTAAATATAAATAAAGAGTTATGATAAATGTCTATAGAAATAAATTTAATTAATTAGTTTTAAATAAGTAACATTTTTGTAACCAGTTTTTAAGTGCAACCTAGTTTTCCAATTTATAAATAAATTCTATTACAAAATTTTTTTTTCATAAAAAAAAAGAAAATGTATAGTTTTATGACTGATTAATTTGTGCTTTTAGTCATATAATCATAATTTGTGATTATTTTTTTATTTTTAGCCATACAATCAGAATTAATAATGTATAAATAGTTTGTTGTAAAAATTAAGACTAACATGTATGAGTATGAAGTTACAGTTTTCTTTTATCAAGACACATAAGCATTCTTTTTGCTTGTTTGCGTAATGACTGTACATCATTATTGACCAGAATGTATTATTAATTAAAATCCAACCAAATCATGTCCAGATTAGTATTGAGGAAACTATTAATGTTAAAATATAACTGAATTGGCCAGCATTAAACTATTAATGTAGTTTTTCTTTTCAATCCTATGATTGTAAATATTAAATATAATAAAATAAATAAAAATATTCTTTTGAACTTCAATTATAACTCATTCTTTCAAAATAAGTTGCGTTGATATCATTGAAGCTTACAAAAATTCTTTCCTATTAACAGTGTGGGATTCTGACTGTTATTATGAACAGATTTTGTAATACACATGTATAATTTATATTATAAAATGCAAATAAAACATATTAGGATATCTATTAAATAGTATTACTAATTAATATTCAGAATTAAGTAAAATTTCTATTTCCTGAAGTTCACTTTGAAATTCTCACTATGCCTCTTCTTCAGTTTCATATAACTTTTAACTTTACCCTTGCAGAGATGATGCTTGTGAGGTTACAGATAATAATTCCATTACTTTGTAGATTTTAAGTTTATTACCTGATGTTAACTCTAATGAATTGGAACTAAAAAGATCTATGGAAATGCCACATAATTTTGTAACCTGTTTGTAACTAATCTTTAAAATATCTATAAAGATTGTTTTCATATTTTATCATACTGATCTGTGAAAGGATATCTCCTTTCCAATATGTACTGCTGAAAATATACCAATATTATTTTATCTATAGTTTTAAATGATTAAAATTTATATGCAGACTGTCGACTCTAAAGTCGATAATAATATACAGTCTTAAATTTTAATAATCTAATTTAAGAATTAAAAATCCTTTTTTTATTAAAAAAAGGAAATTTTGGGATGAAATTAACTAAAACATAAATTATAATTTAAAAAATTTTTGCCAACCCAGTTATTTGCAATTTTATTTGTATATTAATTATTATATAATATACATGACAGAACCTGACTACCATAGAACTAACAAAAAGTATAATATACACAACAGAATTTGATTACCACTAGGACTAACAAAAAGTAATCATTTTAGACACTTTATCACTACATGTAGAAAATGTACAGTAACTGAAAACTGATATGATGTCTTTCTTTGATTTATTTCTACCATTCTCATGCAGATTTGATTTATAATTCAACTTATTTTCTTTTAAATCAACAAATATTCAACATAATGTACAAAAGAGACATTAAATCTGCTAACAATAGTAAGAATAAATTCCAAAGCTTTTATGACCAGGATAAAAAAAGTAGTCACTTTTAGCAGATGGTCAAATTGTACACAAAAAAAAAATCACATAAAACAGTTCTACTTTACTTCTATTTCCTTGTTATTATTCTTTGTCTTATAGTAATTTTTATCAGAGAGGGCAGATTCACAGATTACAACAGATTTTGACAATACAATATTCTTGTATTAAAGAATATATATAAACATAATGTATATTCATTTCAAGAAGAATATGAAATAAATAAACTGTGTCTGTTGGATTGCACATTGATTTGTGTGAAGTATTCATACATCTAGTAATGTTGGAAAAGCACACACATTGTTTTTAATAACTGGCTGTGGTACTGTTTTAATCCACATAATTTTTGTGCATTTCAAGTCCCCATTGTTTATTATTAGAATTTCCACTGGTGCACTACAGGATACCTGTATCTTATAAACTTTCTCTTCTAACTACTATTTGTTAATCATTGACAAAACTATTTTGAATTTTATATTCAAATGGCACAGTACCAGTTACTCATGTTCAGTACGGATTTAGTCCATCAACCTTAAAATTAAATCTTAAGAATTATTTACTATAACATAAAAAATAAATGAGCAGGATAGATAAGAAAACTCGTCGTACACAAGAGAAATTGAGGGGAAATAGGATGCCTAACTGTATTCATACAGGACATATGTAAGCTGTAACGCAGCCAACCAACATGTTAATTAGCCACTTCCACCATATATCTCAGCTTGCAAAAAAGTATGTGTCATTCATTTATGAGTTTGTTTCATGAATGTTATTACACTTATTTTACAATTCATATTTTCTTCAAAACTTATTTGGTGGTATACTACCAAAATCCATTTAAAAGAATCTGTTTTGTAAATACTATAGTTCCTTTGAAAATTTGAGATTTGCTTTTATAAGTATAACAAATATTTCTACAGCATATTTTATTTAAAAAATAATTATGTTTACTATATTTACTACAGAACTAACAAAAATAATTAAAATACATAAATGGGACAGTAAAAATGTTACCTCTTCATCTTTTTGCAAAAGTAACCTGTCTGTTTCAGTAATTGTACCATCCAACTGTGATGTAGAATCCCTTTTTAACTTTCTGAAAAAAATGACATCAAAGTAATTTTAAAGACATAAATAATAAAACAAAAGATTAATCATATCAATTCATAATAGGAAAACTAATTCACCAGCACATATCATGAGAGGAGATAGAGTGAATAAAACAGTATTTGAAGGATCCAGTAGTAAGGACTAAAAATAAGATCAGAAAAAAGTAAAAATTATACAAAATCTAAAAAGAATTGGGAGCTATCAGAATACTAAAATTTTAGCTGGGAATAGAGAAAATTAGATAAGATGCAAGGGACCTTCCTGAGAGCAAAAACCATGAGATTAAAATGATAAAATAATAGTAGTAATACACCTTCATTTGTGTAATATTGTTACAAGTAGCTACTACAACTTATGCATTTGAAAAAGATGCTGTTGAATAAAGAACTGCGATACTAAACATACATGTATAATTATTGTAGTTTTGTAGCAATATTTAAGATGTACAAAGTTATATGAAAAAATATTCATCTCTTTTTATCAGTGTTTGTGCAAATTAAGCTAAACATTTTAAAACAGCAAAAATATATAATTATAGAACTCACTTAGTTATTTATTTACCAGTGTTGCAAAACATCTGCATTTAATTTTTTTGTAAATATTTAACTTGTCGATAATATTATATAAAAATAAAATAACAAATAAAGTCTGATAAAGAAAACACAAAACATATGAACACGGCTACTATTAACAATTAATTAATGCATTTCAAATTGCATCTCATGTCCTTTAATTTTAGAGTCATAAACCTACTTATGACCTATATAACCTAGGTTTATGAATATTATATAAGGACATTTATAACATAACAGGGGGTATTAACATGATAAGGATATAATATAACTTAGGATTGTTCTGCAAGTCCCTGACAAAGATGGCACAAAGTATATTTATTCCTTTACATAGTTAACTGCAAAGTTTCAGATGTAAGTGTTCAATTGCAAACAAGATGATTGAGTAAAGCTAACAAGTTTTGATAATTTCTAAAAAATAGAAATTTGAGCCTTTTCTTTCATTTTTGATGGTAAAGAAATGAACTTTAAATATTTCAACATGAGTTACACTCATTCAAGATGATGAGGGTGGTTCAAGTCCCTCAACAACTGCTATGGCTGATGAAATCCAAAATTCTGTATTAAATGTTTGCCGACTGAAGGCACAGGAGATTGTTGACATCACAAATATCTTGGTAGACTGTTCACTAAATTTTACAAGATGTTTTAGGCATGAAAGAGCTTCTCACACAATGGATGCTGCATATTTTAGTTAACAGTTGATCAATAAATGCATTTGAATAAACACTTCTCAAGTGTAAAGTGATTAAGTAAGGAGTTGAATAGGCTGCAAAACCTAACAGCCTTTGAAATGTGGAGAACTGTATCTCTTGTGCTAGATTCATCACTATATTTTTTACATACTGATCTACTACCAACATTAGCAGAAAAGTTTAATAAGAATGTTTAGTCCACAGACACATGACATTTTACAAATTATCAGTAGCAGCTACCATTTAGTTTCACATCTGCCAATCATCCATTAGATCTAAAAGATGGTTTTTAATAGTTATAATCAAAATTATAATATAAACTTAAGAATTTTTATTTTATGTGGCTGAAATCTTAATTTGTAAATATTTCTTAATTCTATTTCAACTCGATTAAAATTAGTTTATTCTTTACTTGGTATTATTTTAACAATGTTAAAAAATAAATAAAACTTACATCACCTTTCTAATCACTTTTCCAAACCTGAAATTTTGGTTTTAATCATAATTATTTATTTAGCTGTAACAAATTATACAGTTTACAACAATTTTTTAAAAATGACAGTTTTATTAATTACATAACATTGGTAACACTGGTAATAAAATGAAATTATTCAAATCAGCAATTACATATAAGTAATTACATAAAGGTTAAAGAACAGAAATCAGATCATTCCTACATCACATGATAAGTGAGGCTTTACCTAATCAACAACTATTTTGATTTATTGTATACCCACCAGAGAAAAAAAAATGTTCTTAGGCAGTCCATTAGGACAGTTCCACTCAATAAGTCCCAACTTCTTGAAGATGGCAGAGTGACATACAGATGACCAATAAGCAAAGAAGAAAAGTACTGGAAAGGAATGATCAACACCTAGATGACTTAACTTCAACTGGATAGTTCACCAACTTGGCCAGGACAGTTTTTTTTTTAAATGATTTGTGTAAATGGATGTAGCTGGATTAAATGTTTTAATGCAGATGAAATACTACATAAATGGATATATGAATAATTTATAAATATATTTTCTAAAATGTAATGACTAAAAATTTCAAAAAGTCAGTTACCCTCTTTCTCTGTTGGCTTGTGATATCTGTGAAATGCACTGAGCTCTAAAATTTTCATAATGTACATCTTCTGTTACATCTTTGAGATCTTGCATATGTGTTGTTATTAACATGTTCCTCAATTTACTGAAATCGCTGTGCTTTGGATTTTCAACTGCACAACAAAAACATAAACATTATATATGTATATAATACTTTTACATCGTTTTTATTCCGTTCAATACTTATTGTTACTTACTTATTGTTTATTTAATGTATTAATTGTCATGAATTTGAATGAGCTTCAGACACATATTTCAGAAGGAAAATCAAATAAATGAGTAAAAGTAACAATTTGTAGTGAGAGAATGATTGGTGAATAACCAACGATATCCGACTTCCTCACAATAATTTATTTAACCAAAAACAAACTCTAATTATGCTTAACAAAATATATACAAAACAATTTTAAACTTTCACGCAGTTACAACAGCAGTGTCACTGATTGGAACTAACTACGATACATACTGAGCCAATTATCTGTTCCCTCGTCTTGCTTATATACTGTCCGTTGTACTTCTAGAAAACACTACAAAAATCTATTTGCTTCTATTACTAATTTCTATTCTACTTATAAATACAATTTATTCTAGACAAAATAAATAATTACATTAATCATAAAACTAAACTTTTGTCAATGCAAACTGCCAAACAAAAATTCATCTTCTACAAAAATATTAATAGAAAAAATGATACCTTACTGCTTCTAGCAGGTTCCATAATTTTCCGCCAAATTCCAAAGGACATGATTTTACACAATAAAGACTGAGCTATTTTAATACATTTAACAAAATATTATTAACATAAAAATGTAAGAATGTTTATCACTCTAAATATTTATTTATTTTGTGAACTTCAATATATATTGGGAGTTATAATAATTTTGATAAAAACCTTTGTACTACAACAAATTATCAGTGATATTATCCAATATACTCAATATATAACTAATATATGCTCAGTATATTTAAGAGCAGTGAATAATTACCATATTGGACCTTCTATGTGTAAAATTACTTTTTTGAAATTCAAAAATTCTTCTGGATTCATGATAAGAAGGTTATGTAGGGACTCTCTCTATCTGTTTAGCCTCCGGAACTACCGTAAGGTATTACTTCAGAGGATGAATGAGGATGATGTGTATGAAT
>JAAAKQ030059189.1:0-15898 GCA_010016005.3 Zanna intricata
TTTAAAGCTGTTGATTTCCAGTCCAAGTTGCGAGCTTTCCATCTTTACACGTGTGAAGAGTTGGGCAAGTTCCCTCTTGCTAGGTGCAAGAATCGTTGTGTCGTCAGCGAAGCGGAGGTTACTGATCTTCCTCCCTCCTATGTTGACACCACCTTCCAACCGTCTAGAGCTCTCCTCATGATGTAATCTCCATACAAGTTGAACAGTTTTGGTGATAATATGCAGCCTTGTCGTACTCCTCATTCAGGTTTGAAGGGATTCGACAGATATTCACAATTATTCGTCCATAAACAGAAAGGCAGTATTAGATTGTTTTTTATTTTTTTATTTGTTGCTCTCAAACTCAATAGATTTCTACTTAAATGTGTTTCTATTCCTTTCTATTTCTGTTTTGTTAATTAAGTGAGAATAATGTAGAAGTTATTTATTGTAGTATTGTGAAATAAAAATGCAGCGACAATGATTAATAAGAAATGAGAGAAAAATTTGTCTTATATTGCACTGTTTGTTGATACCGTTTACATTTAAAGATTATGAAATAAAAGAGAAGGTTTGAATTATTAATAAATATTTGCAAGTTTCGTGCTTGTTTAATTACAAAATATAATTACAATTACAAAATACAAGAAAATAAATGGGAACTTCTGAATGATGTACTTATAAAAAACAAAACAAAGTTCTCAATCAGTGGTATAATACAATCTGGCCATTTGTATATCTCAGTCCGTCTGAATATATAGAAAAAGTAAAAAATAACAACTCATACCTCAAAATCCTTAGCACTTAACACACACAAAATTTTTAAATGTTTGTTATTATAAATTTAAAAAAACCGCCACCACAATTTTGCAATGAAAAGCAACACTTCCATCACAACCCAACTTAGCTTCTCCACGGCTGAACGACCAACCAAACAAACAAATTCCTTTTGTCTATCATGTATGTCATTGAACTTCCTTCCACCTTGACAAAAACCACACAATTACACATACCAAGCTTTTAACATTATTAAATAAATATGATATAAGTATCAATTATTTTTTTTATAAACATTATACATTTTAAATGAGAACAAAATTTATTTTACACAAAATTTATGATGATTACATATTAAACAAGGAAGAAATTGTAAAAAAGTTTCTTTCTGTGTCTGATCTTTTTTTTATTTTTTAAAAATATTTATAATAAATAATTTTTTAAAAATTATTCATAAATAATGATAAAAATAAGTGCAAAAAGAGTTGCATGATTTTAATGTTTTCAAGCTTGCATTCAAAATAGTAATCCATTATTTTTTTGTTTATTTAATTGTCATAACAATTCATTTTCTAAGAGATTATTTCTTTTTGTGGATCATACTACAAATTGTTTATTAATGTTTCTCAGCTTTATGAAAATATATAAATGTCTATTAGTCTTTGAATTAAATAAAATTGTTGTATAATGTTTGTTTCAGTGATGGACAGCAGCAGCAGCAACAGACACCACATCAGTGTGATGTTGTAACTACTAGTAACGATATGACATCAAAATTACAATGTAACAATGCATTAACCATTAGTAAACCTAGGAAATCATATTCGAGTACTAAAGGAAAAACAAAAAGGGATGACAATACATCTGTCACTACATTAATGAATATAATCAATGATCAACATTTACAGCAGAAAAGACCAGCTATTTCTATTTCACCTGTCCACAGAGTACCAAATGTTGGTAATTGTGTGCCTACAAATACTGCTTCAACTGGTACAGTAATCGAAGAAAAGAAACAAAAAGATACAGCACTGTGAGTTAATTACCGATTTCAGGTGTGTGTGTGTGTGTGTGTGTGTGTGCGTGTGTGTGTGTGTGTGTGTGTGTGTGTGCTTGCATGTGTGTGTCACATACACACGCAGAGAGAGAGAGAGAGAGAGAGAGAGAGAGAGAGATTGATTGATTGATTGTATTTAATTAAAAACCAGCTTGAACCACCCAAGTACAGAATTGCAAAGTAAATAAAATTATACTTATTCAAAAAGCACTTCCATGACAACCCACATCCTCATTTTTTATTTGCTTTTAAAGCAATTTATGAAAACACATATCAGTATAATCAAAATATAGATTAAAAATATAAAATATAATTTATAATAAACATTTAACACTTTCGCTGCGTTATTGTACCCCGGTGTACAGTATACTTAATACATTATAGACAATTTATATTATTACAAAGTTAACATTTGTTGCATCACTGTACCCCGACGTGCTGTATGATTCAACTGTTATGTGCTAATAGACTTGATCAAAGAAATTCATTCTGTGAGTGCGAGGTTTCTTTCTTTATCTTATTTATTATTCTTTGAAATGTTTTTTATTTTATATAATGAATCGAAATATGGTATTTGGATGCATTAAAACGGTACATGGCCCCGGGTTATTGTACCGCACTCGAGTAATAATTCTTGTTTTTGGGTATGAATTCGGGTGGCTTGGACATAATGATACACCAATACTTAATATTTTATTTATATTTCAGGCTGACTTACAAAATAATGCTTACATAAATTTCTTATCAGAAATTAATTTAGATTATATGCACAGAATTGATGCATCGTTCACTTATCTCAATAAGCAGTTATTTTATTTTCACCAGCATTCACCCAATCTTAGTTCTAATTACTATAAGATTTATAAATATAATTAACAGGCATATTCTGTTTATAAATTAAATACATTTAGTCATAACAACCTCTTACAAACACATATTTTTATGAAATGACTTCACCTCTCCTAAATTATAATTTTTATAAACCTATTTTGAAATCGTTTTATTTCTTTTAAACTTCTTATAAACTAAGATATTATGAAATTTTTTGTTGATTATCAAGAAAAAAAAGTATATAAATAATAAGAAATTATTGAAAATAATATTTATATGTCTTTATAAATTGTGTAATCAACTGCTGCGGTATAGATCGCTGGAGACTTTTATTACTGCAGCTGTATATAGTTTGAAACATGTTCTTTGCAGTACATAATATAAAAGAATAAAGTACTTATTTTTTCCAGTAGATGGTCATTAGACACTGGTTTGCTTACTGGAAGCTAAGGTTCAGTAACGCACTGTAAAAAGTACACCTTCAGTAAGGTGTACTTTTTACAGTGCGTTACTGTAAGGTGTACTAGGAGAACCAGCTTCTCGGGGATACATGCTGCAGTTACGTGAATTTCAACAAAATGCATACAGCATATAATTAAGTATCTCATACGAGACTCCCGGGGTATGTACCGCACAGATTTCATTCCGTCAAATTTCTTAATGCAGTGAAAATGTTAAAAAGAGAAATTAATTTAAAATTCAAAAAAAAAATTTTCTTACTTTTAAAGATATACATATATCATGTGGTACATCCAGTGGCCAGAATAATCTGATGCTAGTGGACATTTTGGCCCAAAATCATCATGGATGTATAAATCTGGGACTTCTTTAAAGTGTTGTTCATGGGACTCAACTAGAGTGAAGATGTATTCAGTGGCATGACTAATCATGATGATCTGTACCAAGGATCATGATGTGGAAGTGTTTTTCGTGAAATTCCATTGAAGTGAAAGTGTATTTCAATGGGATTGCTCTGGTCATTGGATGCACAAACACATAAGACATATTTATTAACATGTAGGACTATATTTATTAAGGATGTAGTCATAGATCAATCTCTATAGACATGAATCTATAGTTATGACTGTAAAGGTATATAATTAATACATTTAGTGTTTCAAAAAACAATTTTTTTGTAACTTAATATTATTATTTATTATTAATATATGTATATTCTTAAAATATGTTATGTACCATATGATAATTTGTGTACTGCTGAATCCTAACTCGGTACAATAACTTAATAACAATATGTTAGTATTTTTTGAATGATTTAGCATTCATTGTATTGCGATTAACCTATGTGCATTACTATTTATTTAATGTAACATGTGATTACTATTTTCTTTGTATGTGTTTTTCTTTTTGCACAGTTGTCATTTATATACTATTAAACATATTTCATTGTAATATTATATTATTTTTTTGTTGTTTAATTTGGAAAAAAATCATTTTTTTGTGGGCAATATGTTCGGTCCCATATTTTATACTGTCTTGTTTTCTTCTTCCTGACAGCTGGTATATCTAGGTAGCCTAATACAGCTGATGATAAAAATGTATATTAATAAAATGTATTGTTCACTTCACCTTTAATTCTTCACATTCATACTTCATGTTTATAACTAAACACACACATATCATCACATCTCATCAATAATAAAAATGACACAATAATGTAATCTAATAAAATATAATAAAATAAATAACTTAATCTATTAATTAAACAAAGAAGTATTACAGAATCAATTAAATAGTGAACTAGTGTGTTTTATTTAAATTTATTTTGGATTATAGTATTTAGAATAATGGGCATGATTGTGGATACTACTTGATTCACACAAGTCCATGAACATTAAAAAAAGATATTAAATTTTGAATTTTAAATTAATTTTATTCTTAAATGTTTAAGTTTTATTTGTATATTTTACATTTTTAATCTATATTTTGATTACATTGAGTATATTATGTGATTTGATAAAGAACTTAAAAAGCTAATAAAAAAATTAAAAAATTACAACTGAGAATGTAGGTTGCTACAAAGGTGGCTTTTGGAATAATTATGAAAAATAGGGTAAGTGTCATCTCATTTACTTTGAAATTCTGTACTTGGGTGGTACAAGCTTGTTTTTGATTATAAAAATACAGTGTATTGGTAGAGGGGAATATGGATCTTTTAAGTATTGAATTTAGGGGAAAAAAAAGAAGAAATAAATATTTTAGAATTAATAACCATTATATTCAGCCACTCTGCAAGTACGGATAAAAAGAAAACATTTTACCTTATTTTTTTTTTTCATTTTCCTTTATATATTATTTAAAGAAGTCAAAATGCTTTCAGGCCTAGGCCCATCATCAGTGACATATGCATTTTTAAAAAAAATATTTTACAAATACACACACAAAATGAAATAAAATAAAAACCAAAAACACGTACAAAAAGATAAAAAATTAAATTAAAAAATTTAATAATAGAACAAATATTTTTTCTTCCATGTTTTTGGTTTTTATTCTCTATCATTCTATGTATATTTGTAAAATGTTTTTGAAAAAATATATATGTTACTGATGATGGGCCTAGGTCTGAAAGCACTTTGACTATTTTAAATAATATATAAAGAAAAATGAAAAAATATAAGAATATTTTCTTTTTATTCTGTATGTAAGCTGTTTGGTGTAGTTTTTATTACACCAAAACAGAATTTTTAAAAATAAAAATAATATATTAAAGAAATTTTCAATTACTTGTTCTGGAACTGCGAAATGATGTACTTGACTGTTTCAACAAATAAATTTATTATATTTGTTATTTCTTAATATTGCTATCGTGGTAACATGAATCCCCCAATGTATTATAACTAAACATGCTTACATTTTTACATACATCAATTTCATACAGTACCTACATATATATATATACACACACACACACAGAGTAGAATTAAATATATCCTTAGTTCCTTTTTTTCTACTCAGAATTTTGTGTCTGATTAGCACAATAGGAACTTTTATTTTAGTTTTAATGTTTGTTTATACATCAGAGATTCTGACTTTGCCCCTCACTTAACCAAAATATTTAAAATATAAGTTCCACATCTTTCATGTGTTTAAATTCAGAAAAATTAATAAATAGTGGAGTCCAAGAAGATCTGGCCCTTCTTGGCTGTTAGAAGCCTCTAGTTGCCTTTCCTTCTTCAGTTAAGCAAATTTATAATTTTGTGGCATTTGAACAGTTATTTTACAAAATGTTTTCTATTTAAAAAAATAAATAAATTGAATATCCAAGAGGATGAAGTTCCTTTGACCCCTTATTAACAAAATCTCAATTATAGCATTCTCATTTATTTGAAATATGTTATTAAAAAAAAATTAAAAGATGAAAATGATGTTCCAAGAGGTGGCTGTTTGCCCCTGCAGGCCTTTTTACATTTCAGCCTCTAAAATTAAAAAATTAAAAAAAATGGAATATATGTAAACTAATCTTTTTTCAGAATCCATTGCACCTTAAAAAAATATTAAATATTTGTAGGAAAAGAAGAGGTTTGTGCTTTCTTGACCTGAAAACAACTCATGCCGCAACCTTACCACTTAATTTAACAAACAATCCAATGTTACAAATGCAATAAATACTATCTATAGAGTATCCTTTTTTTAATGCAGTTTATCGTCTAAGAAAATTAATAAATTCAATGTTTTCCAAGATGGCAATCTTATATTCCTTGCTCTGCATTGGGCTGTAGCTCCCTTAAGTGTCATATATATTTAAGCGAAAATTTAACCCTTCGTGCTCTGAAAAAATTTTACTAATCTGTTCCCCAACTTTTATGGCCTGCAATTCAGGACATCGCTATATTGCACACAGCTCCGATTGTTTATTATGTAGGCTGCCGTCACATTTCTCTTGGCCTGCGTGACAGGCTAAAGTCATTATGTCCAATTGCTCTCTTGGCTAGAATTGCAGGCCACTGAGGTACAGCTTTTATTTATTTTATATGAAATTTTCTGAGTTCCTATAAAGTGCGGTGATATGGCCTCATTTAGAAATAACACAACATTGACAAGTTTAAATAAAATCTTGAAGTCTAACGTTAAAATTTATATATAAGTTAGATATTACTCATGAGCTGAGAAATAATCCCCTTGCTTTGTCATGACGATAAGATTAGTGCTATTAAATTAATTAAACGCTTATTGAAATGTATTTTGTTAACAATCTTGTCACAGTGCACAAAATCCCTATATTTTTATCTGCTTGCATATAGGAGTAATGAATGAAAACATTATAATATTATAACAACTCAAAACAATCCCTGTTTACTCTCCTTGTATAATAAACACTTAGTCATGTTTTCATAAACTATTTTTTTTGTTATTAAAATATGTATTTTCTATACATTTTATTAATTTTTTAATACATATTGTAATTTTTATAATTATATTAAAATATTTTTAATTACAGTACCATGATAAAGTCATTGTTATGAAAATGTTTCTTAATCATCCTGAGGTTAAACATTTTTTTGCAACACATATCCAATTTTCATTTCATGCCTTGTTTTAGGCAGCTTTTATTACTACTTTTAGTAATGGTAACATACAATATAGCTATGGAGTCATTTTTTATGAAATTAAAATAGAAATACTATATCAAAACATGATCTTTAATTAAAGTTAATATAATAAATTAGGATTAAAATAACTTGTATATTTGAATAGGTATTTAACATCACTTCTGTTTATGACTAATAAATAAATCAGAGCTGATGGGCACAACAGCGTCACAATGTACAGAGAGTTAATGACATAAGTAATTGTGGCTTGCATTGCAGGACAAGAGAGCTGCCACTACAGCAATCTTTAAAATATGGAGAGCGCATGGGGAAGTCATCTTACCTGCATTGCAGCCCAAAAGAGTGCAAAGGGTTAATATCAAAAGTTTGTACTGCATGTAACCCACCAGGAGGTATTCTTAAGTTCTTTAAGCCCCTTTGTTAATAAAAAAAATTTGATAATCAAATTATTTTCAACAGACATTTTTTAATGATATATAAAATTCTGACTGATGTCAAATAGGAACTCATTACCAAACCGAAACTTCATTTAATTAAATTTAAATTATTATATCTTATCCTCAAATGATGAATTTGAGGGTAGGATATCAAAATACATTTTTTTTAAAGGATTTTTATTGTTATTAACATTTTTTATCTTATTTTTTTATAGAGGCAGGCAGCAGAAGTCTCTTGGAATCTCAACAGTTGGTGTTAGTGCACCCAATGTTCATCAGTTATTAATTGTAATGAATAAAGGTGAAGAACAGTGGGTACAATTAAGCAGTGGCTCCTTCAATTCCGATGTTACAAATATATTGAAAAAGGTAGTGCATTTATTATTATTATTAATTTTTCTTGTGATAAAAAACTTGCTGGGGAATAAGTAAAACAATATCTAATTGTTTTATATGTATAATAATTCTCAATTTTCAAAATTGATGTGATCAGTTTTACCACACTTCCAGTAAATTTGAACAATTAAATATAATCTGGTTCGTATTATGTTCGTCTGTCTTCATTGACCCATTTTTAGAATGTATGCAGTATGTTAGAATTTTTTTTTTTTTTTTAATTAGGAAAATCCCCAAAAAATTATACACTTCTGTTTTATTTAATTTTAATTATACTGATATATTTTTTGTCGTCTTCTACGAATCATGAGAGTTTGCCATTGGTGATGGGGCTTGCATGCTTAGTGATACAGAGTAGCTGGACCGAAGATGCAACCATATCGGAGAGGTATCTGTTGAGGGTCAGCGTAAGAAATGATTTTTGAAAGAGGACACAGCTTTTTCAGAACTTGTTAAGGGCGTAAGTCAGGAAGACTTAACTGGTCATAGCAACATCACTCAATCTTTTGAATACTATGCAGCTGAAAGCAATGGAAAACTACAGCTTTATTTTTTCCAAGAAAATGTAGCTCTGCATTTTCATAAATCAAAGATGGAGGGGCCTTCCTTGGTAAAAAAAAATTTTGGAGGTAAACTTCCCCGTTCGGATCTGTGGCTGGGACTACTAAGGAAGGGGTCACCAGAAGATTAAAAAATAACATTCTACTAGTTGGAGCATGGAATGTTAGAAGTCTAAAAAGGTTTGGTAGGTTAGAAAATTTAAAGAAGGAAATGGATAGGTTAAATGTTGATGTAGTAGGAATTAGTGAAGTTCAGTGGGAAAAGGAAAACTTATTTTGGTCTGATGGTTTTAGAATAATTAACTCAGCAGCAAATAAAGGGCAGGCAGGAGTAGGTTTCGTAACGAACAAGAAGTTAGTGAACGAGAGTAGAGTATTTAAAAATCTCAGCGATAGAATCATTGTAATAAGGATAAAATCAAAACCTAAGTAGACAACAATTGTTAACATCTATGTGTCTACAAATGCCCAGGATGATGAGGTGAAGTGTGTATATTAAGAAATTGACGAAGCAATTAAACACATAAAAGAGAATGAAAATTTAATAATAGTTGAAGATTGGACTGCAAACATTGGAAAGGTAAATAAGGAAATATGGGTGAATACAGGCTGGGCAAAAGGAATGAAAGAGGGGTCCAACTTATTGAGTTTTGCACGAAGTATAATTTAGTAATTGCCAACACCCAGTTGAAAAATCATAGTAGAGGAATATACACATTGAAAAAACCTGGTGATACTGCAAGGTATCAGATAGATTACATCATGGTTAAACAAAAATTTAGAAATCAACTAATCGATTGCAAAACATATCCTGGAGCAGATATTTATAGCGACCATAATTTAGTGATAATGAAATCTAGATTGGGTTTAAAAACTTGAGAAAAGGTGCCAGATGTATTGTTGGAATTTAGAGAAGCTTGAGAGAGGGGAAGTAAAAAAGAATTTTGAGGAGGCATCGCAAGAGGTCTCAGTAAAAACATTAAGGTTGAAAATATAGAAGAAGAAAGGGAGAATATTAAGGAAATTCTTAAATCAGCAGAAGCGAACTTAGGCAAAACAAAGAGAATCTGTACAAAATCTTGGATACCAGAGGATATGTTGCAGTGGATATGGATGAACGTAGAAATATTAGAATGCTAGTAATGAAGAAGGTAAAAGCAACTATTGACAGTTAAGAAATGCTATTAACAGGAAGTGCAAATTAGCGAAAGAAGAGTGGATTAAAGAAAAGTGTTCCGAAGTGGACAGAGAGAAATAAATGATCACTTGTAAAATAAATTGAGCATACCGGAAAGTAAAGGAAAATTTTGTGTTATATAAATCAAATTCTAATAATATGTTAAATAAAGATTGTATACCGATTTATAATACGAAAGAAAAAGTTGGGTGGAATATATTGAAGAATTATATGAAGGAAATGAATTAAACACTGATATTGTAGAGTATGAAGAAGTCGAAGAGGGTGAAAAGGGTAATACAATATCGAGATCTGAATTTAATAGAGCATTAAAAGATTTTAAAAAAACTCTGCAGTCGCGGGACTGGCCGACAGAAGTTATTACTTCTTTTACGAACATAAAATTTGACGTACAAAGATGGCTGCACACACAACTACTATAAATTTTATTTTTTTGCGTGCAACTTATATACAACAAATTTCACTCAGTACAACAGGGAGCCACTGTAGTCGATTGGTTTAAGGTGTCAGTCAGCCGCGTCCCGCCGTAACCGTGCTTGAGTCTTACAGAGACCATCTTTTTTTCACTTTTAAGTATTATTCATTTATTTCAACAGAGGCTCAAACATGCAAAATATATAGCTGTGTTAGAGCGTTCCGTGACGGCAAATGCTCAACATACATCCATACCCCGCTAAAAGAAGTAATAACTTCAAAAAGATTACAGAGGTAAAAGAATTTTATTATTTGGGAAGCAGATTTTTTTTTTTTAACATTGGAACTACCGTTAGGTATTATATCAGAGTGTGAGATGAATGATTTGTAGCGTGTGTAAAAAATGCAATGCCAGACCGGGATTTGAACCTGGGATGTCCAGATGAAAGGCTGAGATGCAACCACTTGCACCATGGAGGTCGTGAGAAGCTGAATTTACTAAAGATGGACAAAATAGGAGCGATATAAAATGCCGAATAGCACAGGCAAAACCAGCTTTCAGTCAGAAATATAATTGCTTATATCAAAAAATTTAAACATCAGAAATACATTTCTGAAAGAATATGTTTGGAGTGTAGCTTTATATGGAAGTGAAACTTGGATGATCAGAGTACCTGAGAAGAAAAGATTAGAAGTTTTGAAATCTGGTGCTGCAGGAGAATGTTAAAAATCAGATGGGTGGATAAAGTGACAAATGAAGAGGTGTTGCAGCAAATTGATGAAAAAAAGAAGCATTTGGAAACATAGTTAAAAGAAGAGACAGACTTACAGGCCACATTTTAAGGCATCCTGGAATAGTTGCTTTGATATTGGAGGGATAGGTAAATGGAAAAAATTGTGCAGGCAGGCAATGTTTGGAATTTGTAAGACAAATTGTTAGAGATATAGGATGTAGAGGTATACCGAAATGAAACAACTGGCACTAGATAGGGAATCTTGGAGAGATGCGTCAAACCAGTCAAATGACTGAAAAAAACAACAATTTTTTTTTGTTAACTTCAATTAAATATTATAATGATAAAGAAAAGCCACTCTACTAACAAAAAAATTTGGTGGTATTCAAACTATTTTCAACTGACATTTGTTAATAACATGTAGTCTTTTTAACAGCAGACTTCACAAGAACAAATCTTCCCTTACTTTTCTCAGGGATAATTCGAGAGATTTAATATAATTTATAATTTTAGAAGTTGAGTTCCTGGTTATTGGATTCCCCACGACGACTAAATTCAGTCTTTATCACATGACTGAAACAATTACATAAAAGAAAAGTACAATTTATGAGATACCATTTTAGCCAGTACTGTGTTTAAAAAGACAATTTAATTGAGAGATTATAAAGTTAAAAAAAAATTAATTTAAATTACCATTCAGAGTCATCCTGGTTTATGTCTATTTTAAATTAATTCTCATTCTATGCTGTAGGTTGATTCATTTTTTTTCAAACATTGAAATAAGAGCATTATTATTAATTTACTATTAAAAATGTTTGTTTAACTATAGCATAAATTTTATTTGGGAGTTCACCTGATCTTGTGATGGTTTGGTAGAGAAACTAGTACAACCTTTACCAATTGTGATAGCGTAGGAGGTGGTCAGACCTTGTTTTTGGCTGGTAATATCTAGCTTAATATTCTGGTAATACAATTCTTTTTATAATTATCTAATAAATAAATTTCCTACTTTTAATTTTTTCAAATTTTATAAAATAAGATCTCTTTTTTGTTTATTTGTTCATTAACTTGATTGTTCTCCTTATAAACCATTCCAAACATTAACATATTTAGGTAAATAAATATTTACCTAATGAACATATTTACATAAACATATTTAGGTAAATAATAATCTGCAAACATAAAATTCATATCAATTTTTCCTAGATTCTTATGAATATTATTACAGTTACAGTGTAATAAAAAAAGCGAACCCGAACCGTCTGCCGTGTTAGACATTTTGTTCATAAATATCTTGTAAGGCTATCTTCTGTCTGCAGTATATCCAGTATTGGTTTGCAAGTGCTATTTATAGTGGAGTTTAGCATTTCAATGAGTGTTAAGTTTTGAATGTGAGTTTAATTATACTTGTAATTTGAATTTTTTTTTCAATTATGGCTTTGAAGTAACACAGTATATGTGTTTATGTTATATAGAATGAAATAAATAATTGTTAAATTTTTCTGTTATCTATTGAAACTATATAAACTTTATCTAATAACTGTATTGAAACTTCTGTTATATATTGAAATTTTTCTGTTTCTATTGAAACTTTAAACTTTATAAAGTTTAAGCCAATTTTTTTTCTCTAAAAATTAATTTTAGCTCTTAAATTTATATATGGTATTTTTAGTTAATTTTAAAGTTTACTTTCTCTTGAAATGTAAATATTATCAGATGCAGTAACAAGTTAAATTTATTTTATCAGTAAAATTTAATTATTTCTTGTCATACATTTCTAATGATTAATTTTTGTCAGTACTTTTATGAAAAATTGAACCAAGTAATAAATAGATCATTTATTTTTGTTGCTAGAGTGGGGTTCCTGAACCACAACTTGAAGATTGCAAATCAGCTATTCTGTAAGTATTCTGTTAATGAAGAATCTGCATGTGTTGCGTTTGAGTACATTTAGTTTTGGAGTGTGTAATGGTTTTATTATTTTTAAATAATTATAAATATATTCCTTTTTGGAGGTGAATGGTTGTTAATTTCTTAATTGTTATTAGTGTTATATATTTGCACAGTTTGACAACAACATGGAAATATGGGCTATGGTCGTCATACAGTAAGTAACAAGACATATTTGTAAAACAATTATTAAAATAATTTACCACTTCTTTTAATACATCAACCTATACAACTGCGCGCCAATTTTATTATTAGTACTGTTATTATTTATAAAAATTATTTATTAGTTTCTTATATTGCCTTGGACTATGTACAGTTTATTAGTTTAGATTTGCATGAGAGGGAACAACTTAACTTGTTCATTATGCGTGGTTCATGTAAAATTTTGTTCAATTTATACATCTATGTGTGTCTTTCAACCATTCATTTATGAGAATAATGTATTTGTCCTCTTCTAACCAATATTGTATTTATTACTTATAATTTCCTCACAAAATCCTGTTATTATAATATTAGTTGTATATGACAAAAATATTTTGAAGCAAGGTAGTTTATATTAACATTTTTCTTGATTGTGTGAAATAACATTTTCTTTCTTTTTTTTAGTAAATATGTTTAATCCCTAATTGACTATAAATCTAATGAATTTATAATTTTCTTAGAATTACCAGTCAGAAAAAACTTACTTTATTTTTGATTTGTATATCTACCGATCAAATATATATATACTACTTTATTACTGTATAGAAAAAGTATATTTACTTTAGAAAAAGTTGAGTTTTTTGATTACAGATAGTTTATTTCAATAACAACGTGTTTAGTTATTTCCATTTATTTATTCTTAGTATGTCTGTTCAACTAACGAACAGTAAGCAACTTCCCCCCCCCCCATGCTGCAATGAGGTCTGAATGATATATGCATGAATCCTCATTGGTCTTCAACTTTTATGTAATAGAAGTAATTCATGAATTGGAAGACAAATTTGATAGTGCATTAATATCCAAGAACAAAAATTAAAATGTTATGATTAGCTGATTACATTCTTCTTAATCAGAAAAAAGGAATTCTGAAAGGTGTGGATTTATTTTTAAAGATAAATTTAGTTCAAATTTGAGAAAGAAAGTAGTGAAAGTAATAAAATGTGACAGAAAGGAAGAAAGAAATTAGATTTAAGATAGAATAGGATTTTAGATCAGAATAGGAGATTGCATAAAATTTATGAAAATAACTATAAGATACAAGGTGTGATCAAAAAATACGGTGAATGAATTTTTATAGCAGCAGTTACTTATGCTGCATCTATTTCAACTAGTATATCTCATACCCTCATGTGTTGAGACAGGCACTGACAAGTTTGAACATGTACCGGCTTGTCAGTTTGCTTCTATAGCCGCTACAGTGAGGTCGTGTTTGCAGTCTGTTGTGAAACAACAATCTTGAACAAAGCATTAACATTAAGTTTTGTTTCAAGTTGAAAAAAGTCCCAAAGAAGCTTATGAAATGTTAAAATCAGTGTATGGTGATAATGTGGTAACTTTGGAGACTGTTTACAAGTTGTATGAGCGATTTAAAAGTGGAAAGGACAAGGAATGGTTGGGACGTCCTTCAACCTCAAAAACATTTTTTTTTTCAATTGTGAAGGCATAGTGTGATCAGAGTTCATTCCATGGGGAACAACTGTAAACTCCGAATTTTACAAGGGAGTACTGGAATGTTTGTGAAACAATGTGCAAAGAAAGAGACCTAAAAAATGGGCCAACGGCTTTCTCCTTCATCATGACAATTCGCCGTGCCACAAGTAGCTTTTGATTCGCAAGTTTTTGGTCACTAAAAGTCTTCCTGTCTGTCCACATCCGCCTTACTCACCAGATTTAGCACCATGCGACTTCTGGCACTTCCCAAAAATAAAAAATGTGCTAAAAGGGAAACGTTTTGACACCATTCCTGACATTGAGAAGGCCATGACAGAACAGCTGAAAGCCATTCCAAAAGAAGCCTTCCAGAAATGCTTCCAGTCGTGAATTCAACGTTGAGATAAGTGTATTGCTAGCCAAGGACAGTACTTTGAAGGAGATTTAATTCATATTTAAGGTAACTTTTTTACTTTGGTTTTTACATCATAGTTCACCGTATTTTTTTTATCACACCTCATACATACAGGAATAAGAAGACTTCTTAAAAATACAAGTTGTAATTGGGGATTTTTAAGTCTGGCTTGTAATTTTAAAATAGCAGTATTTACAGGTATTATGATAATCTTCTAAGTAGTCCCCTTTTGACTGAACACACCAACTCCAACATTGTTTCCACTTTTGGAAGCATTCCTGGAAATTTTCTCTCTTAAGGGTGTTAAGAACCTTCTTTGTTTTTGGCTGGATGTCTTCAGTTTAGTCAAATCGGTTCCCTTTTAACGAAAATTCCAAAACTGGTAGAAGTTGGCAGGGGGCTAAATCTGCGGACAGAATTTTGGAATTTAGCCAAAAAATTATATGATTGAAAATACATGATGACCACCCAGTGTTGTGATGGAAAACTCGATTCCTATTTTACCAGAGTTAGTCCTTTTCTCTGCCACAGTTTTGCACAAATGCTGAAGGACACTTATATAATATTCCTGGTTGACTGTCTGCTCCTGGGGGGGGGGGGAATTCGTAATGCATCATACCAGTAGAATTAAACCAATATTGTCTTAACATTCTGGTCATTTCACGTCAAATCTGTCAAGTCGCTCAGTTTTTTGTGTAAGATCTGTAAAAAAGTGAAAAAATTGCAAAAAGCAAAGTTCAAACAATTACAAAAAAATATTTTTCTTAGCTCTTGTAAGAGCTGAGAAAAGAGCTCAATTTGGGGTCATTTTAAAGCTCTTGGAATGGGACTTTATGTGATATATCACTTGGAAAGATTTTATAACATGATTAGTTTTTTTTTTTTTTTGTCTTCAGTCATTTGACTGGTTTGATGCAGCTCTCCAAGATTCCCTATCTAGTGCCAGTCGT
>JAAAKQ030059200.1:0-15898 GCA_010016005.3 Zanna intricata
CAGGCATGGCCTTTTCCCCACCCCCAACAATCCCTTCAACCCCCCCCCTGAAAATATACCTTAAGGGGGGTTCCGGAGGTTAAAAAAAAAAAAAAAAAAAAAAAAAAAAAATACCGATATTACATTAGTAGAATTCATATATTTGTGTTTAGATTGCTTTTCAGTTTGCGATATTACGTCTTTTTATAAATGCCATCTTCAGGTCCATTTAAGTACCACATAAATACGATAATGGATTTTGGAGCCGATTCAATATAATCGTTTTAACGAACTTTGATGTCGGTTCGATTTTTAAAAAAATATTTATTATTGTGTAGTATGTTTCACATATCCGATGAAATATATTACTATAGCGAATCAGGCATATTGTAAGTTAAATAATATTACTTTTAAAAATTAAAAAAAAAGATATTTTACACTCCACGCAAACTAAGGTTTTTTTTTTATAGCCTACAACAATTTACCTTTATAAAGTAATAAAGAATAAGCCTATTAACTAGAAAAAGAAGTTATTATTTATTTTCTTACATTTTTCCAGTGGTAAAAGTATTGCTATTTTATTAGTGGATGGCTATTCGTTTTTTCGTGTAGTCTCTAAGTCTACAACACTATTATTCAGTATTAGTAATACTCAACACTATTATTCAGAGCCGATTGAGTTCTGTAACACTGAGCCGAGTGTAAAGAAATTTTAATTGAACTATTATCTAAACTTTTATTAAGAATAACTTAATATTTTGTAAATTTTCTTTAAATATTGGCATAATAATTGTTCAAATAATTAATGTTTATTTACTGTTCAATGAAATTAGGTTTTTAAACGGTAATATTATAAGCATGTAATAAATAATTTTTAAATATAATTATTAAAATTTTCTATTAACGAACGTAAATAATATGTCCATATTAATGAAAAAATGATCTACCAGTAAATATCGGTGATTTTATTGTAATCCACCAAAAAATTTATATAACTTTAGGCAAATTTTTTTCTTATAATAGTTTTTTTTTTTATAATTTTTTTTTTTCATAATAAAATATTATTAACTAACATAAAATAAAGTTTTCTTTATTATTTGAATTATTCAAATAGGCTAATCAGGAAAAACTAGTTTATTATAATACTCTAACGGGAAATTGGAACGAAAGTTTTTAATAGTGATTTCTATTCATCAGTGATCATAATGTACTATCAATTTTTTGATGATTTAAACGAAAAATTTTTTGAAAGTCTAATTATGATTATTACCATTGCTTCTTTGCCAGTAATCGTATCCTGAAAATATTAAAATAAAATTTTTAATAATAATTTAACTAATTTATCTTTTTATAACTTTTGAATTGAGCTCATTAGTTTAAGGAAATGTTGCAAGTATCAATTTATTTTATTTATAATTATAAACCTAATAATTTTTTATTCACACAATAATTATTTTTTGAGTGAATTGAGCTCTTTGCAAAAAAATCAAATATCGGTTTATAGTTAGACTTTTTTTAATGTTTAAAACTAAATTCTTACAATTATATTTATAAAGTTAATTGCAATAAATTTCTGAAGTATAAAAATAAATAAATTTTTAGAGTATATTGTTGACAATCAGTTACTGCAGATTAATTTTAATTTTTGACTTGAAATATTTTAATCTCATGATGATGGTTTAAAAAGAAAAAAACCCGAATGATCTTGAGAAGAGTAAAAATAACATCTTTGTACTGATAAGGTGGAATAAAACTAATTTTTTAATTAATTTTTAAAACTTAGTTAACTTTATTAAACCCAATTTTTCATAAATAAATATGTGTTTAGATGAAAACCTATTTGTTAAGTTGGTTAAGGAAATCTGACAAAAAACTGCAAAAAGGTTAATGATTATTGGGCTATTATTTAGGTAAAAATTATTGAGCTACTTTTTTAATCAGAACTAAATTCTCTATATAATAATATGAATAATAAATTTACGCATTTATTAGTCACTTAATTTTGTATTTCAAACTTAAAAAAACGTAGTTTTTAAACAAAAAATTTTTCTCTTTTACGTCAGATATTATAAAAACTAAAACTACTGCTGATATGGTTCTGGAAGCTATTTTATTCATATTTTCAGGTCAAAAATCATAAGAAACTATCAAGTTTACCTTTTAATTTGGATTCATAGAATTTCAGTACTTTGCCCACCCTTTGCCCAGGAATCAGGACGAAATCTTTTGCTAGCCATAATTCGCTGACGGAGCGTTTCCAGACTCATGTTTATGTGAATCTTTTTCGTTATTTTCGCCAGTAAATGAGCTCAGAAAGTACCAGTAACATTTCGTGAATCACTCTGAACTTTGAAAGGTTCAGAATCATTTCATGGCCTCCAAGATATGTACATAGTGTAAACTTTATAACATATACCACAATTTAATATCATAAGATATTCTGTATATAAAATTACAAAATTTGGATAGAATTTTGAAATATAATAGAAACACATCTTATTTTTGTATTTTAAACTTACTTTTTATTTATAATCAGTTTTATTACAACATTTAAAATGCAGATATGGAGTTTAGATATCTGTATTAATAAACTATGGAAATTTTAACATTAATCTGCATGGAACTGATATAAAGTAAGGTAGACAACGCTTACATTAAAATACTTTTGATAAAGGATTACTCTATTTCCGAGTTGGGTCTGGGTGATAATTTTTATGCAATAAAATATCACCATATATTTTCATGAACAAGATCTAAGCTTAAGTGGTCTAAATTTAATTTTTAATTTTCATTTTTTGAGGTAAATTACTTTTTCGATTTTAAGAATATCTAAAAATATCTATGTTGTAGATGAAAGTTAGAAGTATGTTTTGAATAGTTGTAACAAAACTTGATAAATCAGAAGATTTTAAGTTTAACTAAGAATAAAAAAAAAAAAAAAAAATTAAAAAAAATTAATGATTCATTTTTTGAGTATAAATTAATGTTTTAGTAAGTCCATTACCATTAAGCCTTTTTCATATCTGGAACACTACATTTTCACCATGCTCTCTTAAATTAAACTTGAAAGAAATAATTATTTAATGCAAGTTTAATGAAAATTAAAGTTTTATTTTCAGATGGTGATATCATGGTTATAAAAAACTGCGTGTTAATTTTCAATAATTTCAAATTTTTTGGCTTGTTCCTATTTAAATTGTAATCTTTTTAAAATTTATACTAATTGTGTTTGGAAAGTTAGACTGGATTTTAAAATTGTGTTTTATTTTATTTGAAACAACTCATAAAAATTTTATGGTCGTTTCTTAGTTTTCTTTCTAGTCCTTCAGGTTTAAGAATAAATCATTATTATAATAAAAAAGTAAATAAAAAATTGTTTTTTAGTAGAATAATATTATTATTATATAAATTATTCTTTTATTAACACATTTGGCAGGACATAAATAAAAATCACTTAAAAAATTAAATGGAAGACTCAATTCTGAATATTAAATATTTATTTATTAAGTTAAAAAAATAAAATAAAATTACGTAAGACAAACTTCATTTTTCGTATTAATTAATTTTTTAAATCCTCAAAAAGTTTTTAAAAATAAAGAATTATATTCTGAATAAATAAGAAAGTAAGCAAAAGTGAAAATATTTGAAATCAATCCTCTCGTTTCACTTTCTTTTAGTGTAGCTATAATTAAATCTAAGACCTATTTGTAATCACTCATGAACTGCAGTTTCTGATGATTACATAAACGCCCGCATGCACACACACTCACACAAAGACGGATTTAGCTAATAACTTTTATATATGGTTGATACAGATACTCTCTCTCTTTTCTCTTTTCTGTGTGTATTATTTCTTGGCAAGGTAATTTTTAAGTCATCGTACGCGCACAAACAGAATTGTAGCTTTCACTTCGCTTTGATCATATGATACGATACACAATTGTACGATGGCTTTATATAAGTTTGTATAGTTGCCACATCTACATATCTACATTTCCGACTAAACATTTTAGTTAAGTTGGACTTCATCTTAAAAAACAAATCAAATATTGAAGGTTAACGAAACATTAAACTTACCACTCTTATATTCAAAACTACGTTCACTGTAAGGAATATAACAACTCATAAAAAATTATATATTCTGTTCACATACATTAACACTAAAACAATAATGTCATTATTTACTTAACACTCCTATAGACCTTTTGTTAAATAATGAGAGATTCACGTGATGTTTTTACTTAAAAGATCCGGTACGCAAGGCGTGCATACCATTCATTTTTTCCCAATTTTTATCAGTATTTGCTTCCTATATCATTTTTTTTCGTTGCTTAATTCACATCCTTTGGTAATTAAAAAAATCACAGAACATTCTTGTACCTGCATACAATTTTGTATTTTTTATATTGAAACCAAGCCGTGAAAAAATTACTAAATATTATGTAGTCAGTAGTAAACCTGTTTATAATATTATCTTATAACTTTTTTGTTTCTATGAATAAAGGAAAAGAAAAAATGAAAGGCCTCCTTGTTGCTAATTTCAGTGAATCGATTGTACATAGGATTCCAAATCTAATGAAATTCAGTGATTATGGTTCTAAACTTGCAATTGAACTCAGTTTAAAATAGGGTTTAATATTAATAATCATTATGTACTAAGAAAGCAACACTGATAGTTTCTCTTTTACCTAAGGACTATTCTATGTATCACAACCGTTATATAAAATACGGTAAGTATGGTGTAAAAAAAAATGTACCAGTAACTTTTTGTCATGAAACACTGTTTTAATTTAATTTCTAAAGAGAAGAGAAAAAAGCAGGATGTAGTAAATTTGAAATATAAATGAATAAAAATTTAATAAATGGTAAAAGAAATAATATTTTTACATTAGATATTAGAATTAAAAATATTAATTATAAAAAAATTATCTAATATATAACACGTACTTAGGATTGATATATCAGAATTATGGAGTAGTGGTTAAATGTGGATGCTGCTACTACTGGGGATTCTTCGCTTCTTAGATAAACTACCAACTTCGAGCGATTTTATCATTCGTGATCTAACTTTCGAAGCAAAAATATTGATTTGTATGGTGTTATTTATCTTAAACAGAACATACTAGAGTAAATATCTACGTAATACTTTTTTGTGAAGGATTATCTCAAATAACACGTTAAGTGCTTTTACATTGGTTAAATACCTCTTTGAAAATAGTATAACAGTAATTTTAGATTTCTTTATATCTATTAAATACTCTACTCACCATTCGCAACCTGTGTGTGTGTGTGTGTGTGAGTGAATAAAGTTAAAGACGTATCTCGAGGGTAATCGTGGTCGTCATATAATTATTATATAAAATAATAGTGTACGCATTACTGGATGAAATGGTTCCAAGGTCTATAACGTAACGTGATGTTGGTTCCTTCCGCTATCAGATTATATATCGAATGGAAAGGAGAGGGTTTAACACATATAAAGAAATCTAAAATTACTTTATATTATTTTCAAACAGATAATTAACTAATAAAATGCTCTTACCTTGTTGTTTGAGATGAAAAACTTCACAAAAAACGATCACGTAGATATTTACTACACTACTTATTTTAAAGAAAAATAACACTATTCAAATCAATGTTTTCGTTTCAAAACTCAGATCACGAATGATAAAATCGCGCGAAGTTTGTAGCTTATTTAAGAAGCGAAAAACTGGATTCAACTGGTTACAACGGACTGAAGAAATTATAAAAAAAGATTAATTACTACTTTTTCCTATTCGGTGTCGAACGGTAAATTGGATGCGGTACGATTTGGGCGGATGAATGTGATAGATAAGATTGTGTCTATTGTAGAATACGGGATGTGGCACTTTTCGTGCGTAACATGTAACGGTTTTTTTTCGATCGCGTTGCTACTACTTGCGTGGTGAACATCGAACTCGCATGCGCAGTTAGTAGGGTGCGAAAAAATTTGCAGGATGATCGAGGTCGGACCGAGTCGGCCGACAGTTTTTTGAGTCACGTGCCAAAATTTGCACGATGAACATCCGTGCCGTTTCGTTGATGCACGCACGCGGACATATAAGTAGAGACCGCCTCCGGGTGCTTAATCTGCGATGAAGAACTCTCCCTCTTAGCGTCGCCTTCCTGTGGTGCGACGCCCCGATGACTAGGATCATCCTCGAGGTACGTCTAAAACTTAATCGTATACATACACACACACACGCACATGCACACACAGATTCTTTCTTTCATTCTTGTTTTTTCACACACACGGCTTATTGTGAACGAATTTCACTCGGTACGTCGAAGAGTCAGTCACTGTAGCTGATCGTTTAAGGTGTCAGTCGCACCGGCGACAATTGCGACCGCCGGTCGTGAGTTCGATACCTAGCCGGACAGTTACTTTTTTCGCTTTAAATATTTTTTATTTATTCAATTCTCCTGATCACCTGTTATGACGTCACACGTCACATCAGATGACGAACAGTGTAGTACGCCAGTACTACCAACCTTTTGCTCCTGGCGGCAGCATTCCCACTTAACCACCACTATAAGGTAAAAATCCACATAGAATCACAATGAAAGAAGGAACCAAGAATAAAATAAAAGGCTGGATAAGAAGAAAGCATTGATTTAACTATAGAAAGTCCTCGTAACAAGGCGAACATTCTCATCAAAAGGAGTGGAAAGCGGTTCTTCCAGATTTGGGAGGATTAAAAACGCTCAAAATCGCTAAAAAGACAATGATCTCTATAAAAAATTGAATTATGTCATTACTGATCAGAGATTTTATATTGACTTACTGAAATATATCCTAGAACAAACTTCTTTCATTCTAGTTACTAGAAAGATATTTTAGAAAAGTCTCAGTTTTGTTTAAGGATAATTATTTTATTCCATCATCGTAAGAGGTTAACTCTGGTGTTATTTTACTGATTATCGAAAGAAAGACATGTCTGAAAAGGCATTCTGACGAAATTTATTATTGGTTATTTGATTGATTTATTAACTTAATATTTGAGCAAGTTTTTGATAAATTTCGGCGGTATAAAGCACACATTATAAAAATGCATGATCACTAGATCCATTATTCTAAAAGTAACACACGAACATCTAAATTTTTAATTTCTTTATTCTTCAACAAGTATACTTTTATTGAATATTATGGATAGATTTCTGGGCTGTAATATTTTTATCAGTTATCTGAAATTTGAACATTTTTAATGGGATCATCTCTCTGTGCCCTATGTAAAACAGGATAAATTTTAAGTAGAAAATAAAAGCTCCCATGAATATTTATGGGAGTCAATTCATTGGGCTCGGTCTCTTACGATTAATAATAATTAAAATTAATCACTTCAGTCTATTATACTTCAGTCTACATTGCAAAATATTTATTCATAGTCAATCAACGTAGTACATTCTTAAGTTAAAGAAACAAGGCTATTTAAACGGTTATGTATTAGCCATCAATTTTTTTATGAACTGATTCTAAACATTTAAATTGAATATTAAAATAATGGAATTTCAATCCATTCTTACTCTCTGTGATTTAATTAGTAAATAATTCAAATTCATAAAAATCTCTTTTCATTATTTTCGTATGCCGTTGTAATTTAAAATTAATCGAAAAATCGCGATGTAAGTTACGTTTTCATTTATTATGCATGGTAAATTGTTCATTATTGTATGAAATAATATATATTGATTATTACTTTTTGTAAATGCTAAGAAAAAATTCGAGTAACTGCAATAAAAACTGTCTTTGCTTAGTCGTTTCTGGTGTAATATTTTTTTAATGGAGAAATTCTGTACCTCAGCGTGTTTAAAATATTGCTGATGAAAGTTTTTACACGATGATACATTTATTCAACTCAACAGTTCCTTTCTCATAAGATTTAGGTAACGATTTGCAATGTTTATATAACTGTGATTTACTTTCCTGTTATTTTAATCACGCTTCTTTAAAGTGTCTACGATTTACTTAAAAGTAAATCCAGGAACGAATTCAAAAAATAAAATAAGAAGTATGAATAAAAATTTTTTTCTTGGCCTGTAATTTGTTATCTAATTGTAACAGTTAGGGAACATTCATTGAAAAATGTTAAATCTCTGTTTTATTTAATTACGTTGTAACTGTTAATCTTTTATTTTAAATTTCCTTGAAAAAAAAAGAAAATAAATGTAAACTTAAAAGGGAAGTGAAGGCAAAACTATTATATGTGTTTTCATTCTTATTAATGAACATAAAAGTGTAAATTATTATGTGCGTATATTAATAACTCGGACAGAATACTTTAATATATAAGTTAAAATATTCTAATTTAGTTGTACAACAACTTATACAACAGTTGTACAACAAATTACAATTGTATAAATATAATTTTCATATTTTTATACTATTTTTGTACAAACATTTTTTCGTGTATAATTTTAAGCATACTATAAAGCATTTCTGTGATGATTATAACTTGCAAAGTTTATTTTAATTTTATGTAATGACACGTAAACAACATTTATCTTATAAGTAAAAATGTACATTTGATTAAAACAAAAATTAATACTATAATTTTTATGATACAATTTGTCAACAAACTAATGAACCATTTGACTGAACATTGTTATCGCGCAGTATTTATGCACATTAGTCAAGAATCACAACAATTGTCAGCAGAAGGAATTATGATCAGAAAAAGAAACTATATTATAAACAAGATTTAAACATATCTTTTAATTAATTATCTGACTTTACTTTAATTGTTTTCAGTCTTTAAAGGTCAATGTAAATGCAATTTTACATATACTCGATTTACTTTAAGAATTAGTCTGTTGTAAACAAACTGCATGGCGTTGTAATAGACCGATTCGAAAATTACGCGTACAAATTAATAAAAAATATATAGATACTTAGTTTTAAAATCTTGTAATATTCGTACGAAACTAATAATTGATGAACTAAAATTTTTACACGCCGATGAACCAACGGAAACTAAAGAAGTTTGAGAATGGATCAATAAAGCATGATCATTAAACATATTTTGTATTTTGGATTAATAGCCTAATAAAAGAAATTAAGTAAATAATGTAAGAATGATCCATTTATTATTTGATGTTTTAAACTGGGCAGCTATATTTAGAGTTATATCACTCTTGACAAAAACATGATAGACGATAAAATATTATAATTTCTGGAGGATTAACAAATTGAGTCCCCGATACATTACTGACTAACATAATCGCACACGCTTTATTAAAATGTAAAATCTCCTTGCTACAAACAACAGCTAGAATGGTCCTTATGCTGAACACAGTAAAATTGTTTTCTTATTTTTCAGATTGAGGTTAATTCATTTTTGACGACTTCATTTTTTTTTTTTTTTGTTTTTAACAGACTGCTTTAATAATTAAAGAAATTTGTCGAAAGTGTTTAATAATATCTTTGACATAATAACGAAGAAAATTTTCATATAAGAAGGTTCATTATTTTGTTGATAAATTATGTAAATAATTTAAGGATAAATGTTCCTATTTTTATATTTATGTTAATGAAGCAATGAAGTACAAAAACATTTTATCAGCATAGGTTTGTCAATTAATTAGATTTACTTAACCGTATTATATTGTTTTATATTTCATTCTCATATTTTCAATTATATGATTATGTTATTGTTAAATTAAATAAATTTGTATTATTTGTAATCTAATTTTAGAGCTCGACAAGTTTGAAAATGTTACGTAATTTTTTTAATATTAACTATGAAGAGTAACATGAAAAATTTTTTTAATCTTTTCTAATATATACTATAATAAACTTTTTTTTTTCTTATTTTTTTTTTTTTGGCTCCTCTTCATAGAATGACAAAACAGCAAATATGTATTATAATATTTGAGTTACGCGGCTGTATAATAATAATTGTCATAAATGTATAATAATAGAGTCATTATGAAACAAATTTTCATTATGATACAGATGTTAACCAATTAAAAGCCTACTCTTTTCAACCACTGACTAATCAGAAATGTGTAATTTAATGTAACTTTTTTTTTTTTACTTTGATTTTAATCCAATTTAGTAGTTAGTAAGCAGAAGTTAATTTTAAGTTTCTATATTACACTGTTTATAATTTTGTTAATTATGTCGATTCTGAGGGAGATCACACCGATTAGTATTACAGAAAAGGCAGAACTTATGACTAATAACAAATTGCCACGGTAATATATTTTTTTAAAAATTGAAAAGATAATGTTTTTCTATCATTGATTTAAATCAATATCCCAATATTTTCTCAGCCGTAGGAAAAAATATGGTATGCAGTTCTCTATAATAGACATTAATGCACTCTTGCGAAGTTTATGACACTCATCAAGGCTCGTGTCGTAACTTCAAATTCGTGCATCAGTGGCTATCATTGCATAATTCGTTGCATAATTATTATTGAAGTTTTAACGTTTATTTTAAAATATGATTTATGAAAATTGCAAACTGTGCACAACGTTAGTTATTAAGTTATAATTCTTAAATTTTGCCATGTATAAAAAATAATTATTTAATCTTATACTTATTTTTAAATATAGGAAAATTCCTAAATTTCAATTTTTTAAAAGTTTGGTTACAATTTCTGTTAAACAAAGAAAGATAGACGAATAATAGTGCGTCAAAACTTCAACGAAATCAAAAAAACATCCAATTACAGGGAAAGATAAACGGAGTTACAGCTAAAAAATAGATAAACTGCATGATATAACTTGTCGAGCTCTATTCTAAATTTTCTTACTGTAATATTAATAAAAATGTAATGAATTTAAAAAGAAAATTTTAAAAACGACTGCTTTCTAAATACAATTCATAATAAATTTGTTTCTAGAAGATAATTAATTGTAAAATAATTACAATAATGAGAATGATAATTAATTGTATTAATTGTAGAAGATTTAATTAATTGAAGAAGGTATTGTTAAGACTAAAACTCATTTGTAATACTAGTGAAAAAAAAACTGCAGAAATATTTTATGGAAGCGTAATATTTCAATTCATTTAGAAATTGATTTGATTTTGTAATTTATTTTTATAAGTTTAACTACATAACATCGTTTTAATTATTTTTATTCTGAATTTATCGCCTGGTGTTGATGCTTTCTTTGGTTATCTAGCTGTATGAGTGGTTATTAATATTTATATCATAAAGCTAGGTTACCGAAGTTAATAACAACACCTTGACTTCTACGATCATCAAAATTAATCAAATACCAAGCTTCAAAATGATAGTTCATCATACGAATACTACAAAATGAACTTATTTTATGAGAATTGTCAGATACAACTGTGTAATTACTTTGTGAAAATATTAGCTTAGAAACAAAAAAAAAAAAACAAAAAAAAACAGAATTTAATAAGAAAAAATTTAAAAAATTGTCTTTTATCATTTCGTTGTAAATCTTTGACATCAGTTTAATCGACGAAGTTATGTATATGATTATAATCTAAATTATAGAAATTTAAGAGTGTCTTTCTTAATTACTACATCATCCTAATGTTTTTTAGAAAAATAAAATAATCTAAAAATTAAAAGGATATGTGTAGTCAATTTCACCGACTGTCATAAACCGAAAATTTAATCTACAACATTGGATACCGAGGTCGACAGGTTAGCAGTGATTGAGAGAAGGATTTTGTATGACCGGAAGAAAAAGAAATGAAGAAAAATATACATAAAAATTTTTGAAAATTTTAAGCTTTGATCTACATTCTTTCCAGTGTTTATAGCCAAAAAAAAAGATGTTATAATCTTTTTTTGGGTTATAGTTTTACTATAACCCTAACACCAAATAATTTTTGCACAGAAAAAATACCTTTTAAATCATTTATTTAGTAATTTTTGATAGCTTTTTAATATATATTTCTTCAAAAAAGGGTTTAAATAATATTTGAAAGGATTTTCAAATATAAATTTAGTGATAATAACGTGTTATAATCATAATTAAGCTAAGTTTTCCGATGTTAATCTTAGATGTTTTCAATAATTTTTCCGATCATACTAAATATAAATCAAAATACATTTATTTTTATTAGATTATTTTTTTATTACATTAGTTTATAAACTATTTTTTATGTATAGAAAATCGTTTTATACATGAAAAATAGTATAAAAAGGAAATTTAGTGAATATATAATAAATTTCGTTGTTACAAATAATAGAAATTTATGGTTGTGGAGAAGTCAGGTGTAATACGATGTAGCTAAACCTTTAGTGATTACATTAAAACGCTTCGGTCCACGGATCCAATAAAATATTGCACAATATCTTATAAATTCCATCCATTAAGAATAAGTTTAAAAAGATCCAAAAATTTATAAACTAACTAAACTTAGTAGAAACTTTCTGATATGAATTCTAGATACTTCTGATTTATTAGGATTTTTTAAAATACGATTAAAAACAGCGTTGGAACAGAGACAGAATTTTTATAATTTTATAATTTATGTTACATAAAAATTAGCTATCCTCATTTTCGAATCGGTAAAAATATGGTATTATACTTAAAATAATACTGCATATATAGAGATAGTTTTACATTCTCTCAATCAAAATAGAAAAAAATAAAATTATGGAATTCGTATGTAAGAGTAACGTTTAAAAACACTCATACAAAGAGAGCTGTTTTCTATGATAGTAATAATGAAAGATTTAATATAAATTTGATACGTGTATGCGCGCGCGCGCGCCCGCCCGATTTCTGGCCGGCTACTCAGATCTTGTTTACTGACAATACGAACTTAGTTATTAGTTACAAGTAGGTATGTTGTTCATAAATAGATAATAGCTAAAGTTATATAAAGAATGATTTGCTGATTGGCAGACTCATATTTCTTGGTGAAATAATATCATGATATACATATATATTTATATTTATTTATTTATATTGCCGTAGGTAGTACAGTTACTTACTATCGTACTATCTTCCATTTCCTCTTTACGTAAAATAAATATTATTACCAAAAATCATTCTCTATCGTTTCCTCATTAAATTTATAGGCGACAGCTTTTCATGAATTTATTCGTATTTAAATGAAAATGTACTTCATTTTTTAGTTTTCTATATTTTTAAGAGTTAGATCTATATGGAGATTTTGTACCCTAAAGTTTTGTGATTAATCCTAGAATATAAAGGAAAGAAAATCCATCTTTGGTTGTCGAATCACTTGAACAAATGAAAAAATAAATTACACTAAAGAAAACAGTTGTTATGAATTAATTTTTGCGAAAAATAAGTAATAGTAATAATAATAATAATAAAATCAACAGTCAAAAAGGACTAAAACTTGTATTGAATTTATAAACAAATCTTGTTTTTTTTTCTTCAGATATTTAAATTTTTTAAAAGTTTTTATAACCCAATAATTTCTGAATTAGTCGCAGTTAATATTCTACACAATCTATTAAAAAAGGAATTTCTTTGCTTTTAAATATATTTTATTGATTTACATCTTTATATAAGTATTTATTTATTATTTTTTAAAAAAGATTAAAAGCTTTACATAAAAACGAGCAATAAAAACATTATATAATTTCCTGCTCGTATTTCTTTCTATAACTTGATATTAATGAAATAATAAAAAAAAAGTTGGTTTAGTTATTTAATTTGCTGAAATGTATTTGGAACTATTTATAATGATAAATGTAATAAAAAAAAGCTAAACAATTTAATTATTATTGTAAGTAGACGATAACTATAGCCGACGTTTGTTATTGTAATAAAACACAAGGAACACAATAAACACAAGGAACTTCTTCAAAAAATAGATGGTCTCCTTTTAACCGTTCATGAAATACAATAACTATTGTTTAAATGATTTTCATTAGGATGATCGTATAAATGTTTTATCAGTCATTTATTTTACTTAATGTAGAGAGAAGTCCATGCCTAACCTGGATTCGAACTAGGGACCTCCGGATGAAAGGCCGAAGCGCTACGACTCCCGCCACGAAGGCTGACGAGAGTGAGGTTTCTAAAAAAATTTTGCAGGTTAATATAACAGAAGCGGTTAAATAATATATTTCACTCTTTTTCGCTTCCTAGACTTCTGTCTTTCTAGTAATTTTCTGCAAGATGACAGGTCCTTGTTGCTACCTGGATCCTCTCCAAACAAAAGGGGAATGCAGGAATGCTATATAAAAAAAAAAAGCTAAATAATTTCATTATTCTTGTAAATACACGATCATTATAACTGACGTTTGTTATTATAATAAAAGCAAACACAAGGAACTTCTTCAAAAAGTAAGTGGTCTCCTTTTAAGCGTTCTCATTGATTACTCATAGATTATTCTCATTAGAAAGGGCTATCTATCATCAGCCCAATTTTGTCACTTATCCATGTCTGTCGGGAGCTTTCTAAAATATATATCTAGTGCCAGTTCACCTATCAATTAAAATACTTAATATAGTTGTGCTTCAGTCTAGAGATCCTACAAGATATTTGTAACTACACATAAAAAACTTTCAATTTTCTTTATTCTTCGACCTTATTTTCAACTTATATTGAACTATGGGCTACCACATAGACAAACAGGTTTTTTTTTACTGTTCTTTACTAAATCAGATCAGGAATTCAATTTTTGAAGAGCAGCTGTAAACTTGATTTAAACCATTTTTCATTCTGTACTTTGTTTATGCACACTTTCTCATGAGAAATCGTTTGTACTAGTTACTCCAAACAATCTCAACATCCTTCAGCAGAAAATTTATGGGTGTTATATCCACATTAAAGTATTTTATTTTCTTCATATTCATTTTATGTTTGTTTCCTTCATTTTTCTTCAGGTGTTTGTAATTAACAAAAACTTCTTCTTCACTTAAAATGAAGAAAATGAATAAAATTCTTATTGGAGTACCTATCTGGTTATCTACAAGTATAGCCTTCTTCTTCTATTTCCAAGCCCATACACCCATTTCTTCAGTTCCACATCTTCAACGCATACTGAATATATATTTGAAGTAAGATGGAAGACAGAGACAACATTCAAATTTTAAGGCGATAATCCCTACAGAATTCCTGCTTAACAGGACTTTAATTAATGGTCATAAATAAATTTTTATTCACATATTGTATGAGTTCTTTAACCTGCCGGGTTAGTCTAGTGGTTAAACTTGTTATTGCAGAATCAGCTAATTTTCGAAGTCGAGAGTTCTAAGGTTCTAATCCTTGTAAAGGCAGTTTTTACATGGATTTGAATGGTAGGCTGTGGATACCGGTATTTTTTGGTGGTTGGGTTTCAATTAGCTGCATGTCTCAGGAATGGTCGACCTGAGTCTGCACCAGACTACATGTTTACCGGAACATTTACACTTATATTCCAGCTATGCCAGGTCTTTTCTTTTTCTGTTTAGCCTTCGGAACCACTGTAAGGTATTAATTACTTCATAATGAGGATGATATGTATGAATGGGAATAAAGTTTAGTTTTGTACAGTTTCAGGTTGACGACTTCTGAGAAGTTTGGTTAATTAAAACCCAATCACCAAAGTACAGAGAACACATAACAGAGAAACTTCACATACACTAAAAAAACAACAGGATTATTTATTGAAGCATAAGACTATTGCATAAAAAATTAAAGTAAAAAATAAACAAATTTTATATGCGGGTATTAAAAACGTTTTGTTGAGGTAGGTTTAAACTTTTGAAGTCGAGAGTTCTAAGGTTCAAATTCTAGTAAAGGTAGTTATTTTTATACGGATTTGAATAAAAAGTTATTTTTATTCAAAAAAGTAGTAGTTATTTTTTTCATGGATATCAGTGTTCTTTTGGTGGTTGGGTTTCAATTATCCACACTTCTCAGGAGTGGTTGACCTGAGATTTTACAAGACTACACTTCATTCACATTCATACACATCATCCTCATTCATCCTCTGAAGTA